>SNQJ01S0051856.1:52039-64031 GCA_010110895.2 Picea sitchensis
TGTTGTAGAGACTGGTTATGTAAAGCTAGTTGTACTAGATAATAAGGATCACAAGCTAGAATTCAGCTTCAATGCTAACGCTATGAATGCTATTCTAAGTGGGCTTGTAGAAGATCATTTGTAAAAGTTATGCACTTAGAATCTGCCAAAGCAATGTGGGACAAACTCATTAGCAATTATGAAGGTAATGAGAAGGTAAAGGATGCCAAGCCTCAAACCTACAGATTACAGTTTGAACAACTAAAGATGAATGAGGATGAAACAATTAATAAATTTTTATTAAGAGTTGAGGATCTTGTGAATTCCATGAAGGGTCTTGGTGAGAAGATTGAATATGTATTTTTAGTTCAGAAGATTTTAAGATCTCTACCAAATAGATTTAATCCAAAAGTTTCTACAATAGAAGAACTGAATGATCTTAAGACTTTGTCTATTGATCAATTTCTAGGAGCTCTAGATTCTTATGAAATGAGGATTAGTAAGGATAAACCCACCTCTAGAGACACATCATTTAAAGCATATAAGAATGAGGATTATGAGCTTGATGAAATTGAAGAAAAATTTGTGAGAAGACTAAAGAAAGGATCAGGCAAGTACCAAGGCAATTTTCCCTTCAAATGTTTTAACTATGGAAAGATAGGTCACTTTTCATCTAAGTGTCCACACAAGAAGAAGGACCAGAACTCTGAAGGTGAAGAGAAGTACAAATCCAAGAGATTTGGTAAAAAGAAAAGTTTATGTGTAAACAATGATCACTCTTCAAGAGACATAGATAATGATTCTTCTTGTGAATATAAGGTTAATGACTTTATGCTTATGGCCAAAGAGGATTATGATAATAAAAGAACATGAAGTGACGTAAATGATGAAGAAGTTATTGTTGACTTGGAAGGAGAACTGATCAGTGCCCTATAGGAAATTGATAGACTCAGATTTAAGAAGAAAAAACAAAAACAATTGTTGATACAGTTCGAGAAAGACAGTAAAAAACTTGATGAAGACTTTGCCCTGCTAAAAGTGGAGTTAGAAGAGGCAAAGAAAATAGAGGACATTCTGAAACAATAGTTATCTGAGAACAAGGAAATATCTAAAGCCTTGGAAGAAGAGGTAGTAAAAACCAGAAAAGATATGGAGAAGTTTAAAGAATTATATCTCCAAAATCTTCCAAGCATTAAAGCCTCAGTAGAACTAATTGACATTTTGAGAAAACAAAGATCTCCTTTGTTGAAGACTGGTTTAGGCTATGTAAGTAGTTCAAGTAGCAAAGAGATAATAAACATGATCAAGTTCCAAGTCAGCAGACAATAAGACCATGTGAGTACTCTGCCACCAAAAAATAATAAATACAGGATGATCCCTGATAAAAAGAAAAGATATCATAAGATGGAGCAACAAATTCCAAGAAGAAGGCCATCCTTCAGGTACCAAAATTCCTTCCATGATCATTGTTTTAACTTCTCTAATTTTGTTCATAAGATTGCAAATTGTCAAATTAAGTTTAGAGACATGCAATTGAGGAGATCAAGAAATAAGCAATCTTTGCAACATAGAACTAAACAACCAATGAGTAGACAAAGTTGCACCAATCACTTTGACCTATTGAGCAATGAGCTTGAATGATATAACTATCATAACTTCGGGCACAAAGCCGCAAACTGCCATCTGAAGAATTACAAAGCAGATCCAAGGATAAAACCCTTAGCCAGAAATGCCAACACTTGGAAAAACAAAGATAGTGAAAAATGTGGTCTAGTACTTTCAACTGAAAAACAAAAAGACCCATGGTATATAGATAGTGGATGTTCCAAGCACATGATTGGAGACAAGTATAATTTTATGTCTATAAGTAAAATCAAAACAAGAAATGTGACCTTTGGAAATGATGAACCAGGTAAAATCAAGGGTAAAGGGATGGTGAGTTTGAGTAATGGTAAAGGAAAATCCCAAGATGTTCTTCTTGTAGATGGGATGAAACATAATTTCCTCAGTGTAATTCAAATGTGTGACAGAGGATGTGAAGTGGTGTTCACTTCCAAACATTGTAAGATAAAGTTTGTAAACTCGGGACAAGTGGTGGCTAAAGGCATAAGGACAGATAATAATGTATATGTGCTAAAAGAAGATAGAGAAGAGTGTCATCTAAGAAAACATGATGAAATCCGGTTATGGCATAGGAGACTTGGACATCTAAATTTTTACCACTTAATCAAACTCAAAAATCTAGAGGTAGTAAAAGATCTTCCAAGAATATCAAAGCCACAAGATTCTGTGTGTAAACCCTGCCAAGTAGGAAAGCTAACCAGGACACAGTTTAAATCCAAGAGATCTACTTCAATAGAGAAACCACTCCAATTAGTTCATATGGATTTATGTGGACCATCAAGATAGGAAGGCACGGGGAAGGAAAACTACTTCATGCTGATCATTGATGATTACTCCAAACTCACTTGGGTTTCCTTTCTCAAAGAAAAAGCTGAAGCATTTGAAAAATTTAAAATATTTAAGGCTTTAACTGAGAATAAAAAAGGAAATAGATTAAAGGTTGTAATATCAGACATAGGAGGATAATTTATGTCAAGTGATTTCAGGGAATGATGTGATAAACATGGGATCAAAAGAGAATACACAATCCCAGGAACTCCACAGCCAAATGGAGTAGTTAAGAGGAAAAATATAACAGTTCAACAAATGTCCAGGTCAATGATGAATGAGAAGAACATTGGTCAAACCTACTAGGTAGAAGCACTACACAAAACAATCCATATTCTTAACAAATCTCACCTCAGACCACAAAGTGACAAGACACCTTATGAATTGTGGTATGGAAGACCTGCTTCAATCAAACACTTCAAAGTATTTAGGAGTAAGTGATACATAAAGGATAATAATGAAAACCTTGGCAAGTATGATGAAATGGATGATGAAGGCATCTTCTTAAGGTATGCTACAAACAACAAAGGATACAAATGCTATAATAAGAGGCTGGATAAATTGTTTGATTTTATTGACATAAAAGTTGATGAAGGAATCCCAGTAAGAGAGGTGAGCAATATTGAATCAACCATAAAGGATATAATTGAAGTTGAATATGAACAGGTCCAAGGATCAGAAAAATAATGCTTTGAGTCATATGAAGATACAAACACTCAGGTAGACTCAAATTAGCAGACAACATCAAATCCTTCCTCTAGAATTACTCAAAAGAATCATCCTGCAAATCATATAATTGGTTAGAAAGGCAAAGGTGTACAAACCAGGAGAAGGATAATCAAAGACACCGAGAAATCACATATAGCCTTCATATCCATGGTATAACCCAAGAACTTCAATGAAGCCAGTGAAGATGTAAATTGGTTAAAATCAATGAATGAGGAACTGGATCAGATTGAGAAGAACAATACTTGGGAGCTTGTTCCTACACCAACAGATAAGAATGTAATTGGCTCCAAATGGGTGTTTAATAATAAAATGAATGAACAAGGAAAAATAGTTAGGAATAAATCTAGATTGGTTTCTAAAGGATATGCTCAAATAGAAGGACTGGATTTTGATGAAACATTTGCACCCGTAGAAATATTAGAAGATATTAGAATATTTCTTGCCCATGTTTGTCATAAGAAGTTTAAAGTCTATCAAATGGATGTCAAGTCAACTTTTCTAAATGGAGATCTAAAAGAAGAAGTCTATATGGAACAACCAGAAGGTTTCCAACTGTCAGATAAACCTGACTTTGTCTGCAAGATGAACAAAGCCTTCTATGGGTTGAAACAAGCTCCTCGTGCCTGGTACTATAGACTTGATAAGTATCTTCAAGACAAAGGGTTCAAGAGAGGAACAATTGAAAACAATATATATATCAAAATAGAGGGTAATGATTTTCTCATTGTGTTGGTCTATGTAGATGACATCATGTTCAGAAGTAATAATGCTTCACTGGTAAAATGGTTTGCTTCTGCCATGCAGTCTCAATTTGAAATTTCTATGATAGGGGAACTATCATTTTTTCTTGGTCTGCAAATTACTCAGAGGTCCGAAGGAATATTTCTTTCTCAAGAGAACTATCTTAGAGAAATATTGAAAAGTTTTAAAATGGAAGATTCTACACATGTGAGCACACCTATGGTCACTAGATGCAAGTTAAGAAAGGATGATGACTCACCTAATGTTGATCAAAGTTCATATAGGTCTATGATAGGTAGCATGTTTTACATCACAACATCTCATCCAGATATAATGCATGTTGTTGGAATGGTAGGAAGGTATTAGTTTGCACCTAAACAGAGTCATTTGATAGCCGTCAAAAGAATATTCAAATATTTGAAAGGAACGATGAACTATGGTGTATGTTATCCTAGGAATCATAATTTTCAATTATTAGTCTTTTCAGATGCTGATTGCACTAAATACATGGATGAAAGGAAAAGAGCGAGTGGAGGTGCATTCTTCTTAGGAGATTACATTGTGGCATGGTTGAGCAAGAAGCAAGGTTCCATTTCCTTATTGACTATAGAAGTTGAGTACATTGTAGCTGCCACTTGTTGTACCCAAGTATTATGGATGATTCAGACACTTGTAGACTTGGAGGTAAAATATACTACACCGATCCCAATTCATTGTGATAATACTAGTGCAATTAGTGTGTCAAAGAATCATGTATTTCACTCCAAGACCAAGCATATACCCATAAAGTATCACTTCTTGAGGGAACAAGTGACCAACACTATTGTTTCTTTGCATTATATTCCATCCAAAGATTAGATTGTCTATATATTCACTAAAATGCTTGCAAAAACTCAGTTTGAGTATCTACGCCAGAAGTTGGGCGTGACCCCATTATCAACTTAAGAGAGTCCATCCTATCCGGGGGAGTATGCGTTGGTTGAATATTTGATACCTCCAAAAAGTACTACAATATCTTAGGGGAGCATGTTTTCTTTGACATTGATGTCAAAGGGGGAGAAAAGGAGTGGTCTGGATGCTACAGTTGGAGGTCCAAGCAGAATAGCACAACCTTTTAGGGTTGCCATCAATGAAAAAGGGGGAGATTGTTGGCATGTTTTACAGGAAAGCATGTTCTTGTCATTGATGGAAAGAACAACAACGTCGATGGAAAATAGGAAAAGCATAAGCTCAAAAGGAGAAGTGAACAGTATGCAGAGACGAGAAAGATCAGAAAATATAACAATTTCCAGAAGTGTAGATGAGGTCCAAGAGATGGACTCGTAGGAGGAGCAAAGGTCGAGACCCATGAACACTTAGAAAACCTTTTAAGTCAGAGATATTAGAAGCTTGGGAGGAGGAGTGACAATGGCCGTTGGATCGAACACTGTGAAGAATATGGACCATTGGATCTGAGCGCAAAGGACCAACAACCGTTAGATCTAGTGGATTCACAAGGAGGATAAGCTCAGGAGGAATACACGACAACCATTAGATTGAATTAGTGGAAGTAAAAGATAATCAAGGGATGAGATCTGATATCTCGATCACCTGAATTCTCGTCATCCATTGGATCATTTTAAAGTTGAAGGATAGGATAAGCGGGGTAAAACGTTTGAGAATTTGATTACCCAAATTCCCATCAGCCTTCAGATCACTTTCAATTGGAAGGATAGGATAAGCTAGAAGAGCTGCATAGCAGACAGATCAAGCCATCAATCTAGGATCATGATCAATGAACAACATTTAGTTTAGGTATAAATATGCGAGGAGATTAAGCTACAGAAAAATCTCACTTCAGATTTTTCAGTTTGAGATTTGAAATCTCTGAAGCCCTTAGAGCCGGAGAGTCAAAGTAAATCTCGATCGTTCGATCATCCAAAATATATCTCATCTATCAAATCATCTGGAGTAAATCTCAAGTGTCGGATCGTCCGAAGTGGATCTGGGTTGTCTGATCTAGAGCGTCATTTTGAGATTTTAAATACCCGAAGCCTGGAGACCCGGAGACTCGAAATAAATCCTCGAGCATCGGATAATTCGAATCGAATTTCAGTTATCATATCATTCTAAAGTGGAAGGATAGGATAAGTTAGGAAAATTTCATGCTAATCTCAACGGCTGATAATTGGGCTCTCAGATCTATGGTCGACAAGGCATATCAGACCCCCCTGACCTTTCTGTCTTTAACCAGGGGGGTTCGAGTTGGTTGTATTTTCCATGTGGGACCCTCATATGTGTCACCTTCCTGTTAGCTCAAACACCCATCGTTCATTACCACTTACCACCTAACCCCCCCTCCGAGTAAACCACCAAACCACTCATACATACCACCTTTGCGCTCCGACATCACACTCCACTACCCGCTACACGTCACACTCCACTACTGTGCTCTACCTCCACACTCCACTACACTGCCTACATGTCTTTCCCACATCAGTAGACCACCTCAGCAAGGACATGTGGCAGACCACGTCAACAAGGACACGAGTCATCTGATCTTAAAGATCACTTCGAGTGTATTCTCAACTGTTGATCATATTACAGTGGAAGGATAGTGTAAGTTTGAAAAGTTGAAATCCCGAAGTTTCGAAGGGTGAAGTTCTAACAACTATCCATCTAAATGTTTGATTAAGCCCTAGCCATCAGATTGAACAATGAAGGGATGAGTCTAAGGGTCAAATTTGAACATTGATTTGTTTCCGTGAAATAAACCGTCTAATTTGATCCATCCACTCAGGAGCACCGTCAAGATCCTAAGATCGACGGTCCCATTGCAAGGATTGAATATGTGCTAATTTTAAAAAGTTGAAGGCGGGCCGCAATCAAAACCATGGTTTTGGAGAGAGGACATGTGGAGGATCGAGGTAAATTGCGGGGTGAAAAGAAGTTTTTTCTACACCACCTTTGGATGTGCCTGTAATTGCCTGGTCACATGAGTTCATCACCCAAGGTCATATCGAGGGAGGATCTAGCACGTTGCTAAGCTCCACTTCGGAGTTTAGGAGATAGGGAAGCGCCTTTTGAATAGGTGTTTGGTCGTCGTCGATGGTCACATGAAGGAAGGTTCTTAGAAGCCAAAGAAGCCAAAATGACTATCTGTAACTGATGGAATAGAGTGATTTTATCTACCAAATAATTCGAGGAGCTTCAGGGTGATTGCCAGAGGAGCTGAAGAGTGTCGAGGTAACTGCCAGTGGAATGATGACTCATCATAGAGCCAATTGATATATGGAAGAGAGTCGAAGACTGTAACTACCAGAGAAGACAAAGAATCTCAGGATAACATCCATTGATGAAGAACAGACTCAGCATGATCACCAAAGAGAACAAAGAGTTAGGTGTATGATCTGGTAGAGGACTTGTCATGATAAATATATGGAAAACAGAGAAAAGATGGTTGCTTTTGTTGATATTTATTCATGCGGGTAGAAGCATGTTGTGTACAACAATTGAAACACATAGAAGAGGCATAGCGCGTAGAATGGACATGGCACATAGAGTATAAAATGTTGAAGAACAAAAAGCACAAGTGAGGGAGCAAGAGGACACTGATGCAGGCAGAGCAGAGGAGTGTAGCAGAACAATGATGAGACTGGTAAGCCATTGATAAACATTGTATCACTGTAATAAATTTCAGTAAGAAATTTTTTTATAATCAGGGTGGTAGGGAGGTGCTAGGGAGGACTGTTGTCCTCAGAGTTTGAAGTGGGTTCTTGAACACAAGGAGTTGTAGCTTCCATCTAGTTGCAGCCAGAAAAACTAGGGTGGTAGGGTGGTGCAAGGGAGAACTATTTTTCTCTGTTATACAGGTTGGTTCCTGTGTGACTGGAAGTTGATTCTTCCATCCAGTTGGTGTTATAACACTCAGGGAGTTGGTGCTTCCTTCTAGTGGGTTCTAGAGAAACGAGAGAGTTGGTGCTCTCAGCAAGTTGCAACTTTTAAAACAGAGGTGGTAGCCTCAAAAGGAGTTGGAGCTCATAAGAATAATACTGTACAGAAAATAAAGACTACTTATCATATCAAGAAGAAGAGGTTTTCTCCCTTTATGGGTTTCCTCAAGAATATCTGCCTCTGTGTGTTTCATGTGTGTGATTGTTGTTGAATACTCTATTTCTTAATTCCCTGAATTATTTTTATCATCATTGAGTGTTTGTTAATGATTTTAAAATGGGAATAATTGTTTAAGCATAATAACAACTAATTCAACCCCCCCTCTCAGTTGTCCAACACACTATACATTAAGTAAGTTTGACAATGATATGTCTTTGGACTAATATAAATGCATAAGTCTATTTTTCATGTGAACAATCTTTTATGGGAAAATTAAAGAGTTTCCTCCAAACCATACACCATCCCATTCCATAAAAATGTTTTTAGAGTTTCCTGCCCATCTCATTGAGAAATCAATACATACATACAAATATTAAGGGTGGTGGTAAAGGCTGTAATATGGGTGTAAGAGCCTAACCCGTCGGGATACTCAACAAATCGGCTGGCAGTGAGTACCGACCTATGGTGTGACTAGGAAAACACATCGGGGGTACTAAACAGGCTCGCTGGCAATGGGGAATTCTTCCTGGAAGAGGATATTTCTTAGATATCAAAGTTACCCCATTGGGGTACTGAACAAGCTTGCTGGCAATGGGTTCTGACTTTGATGTCTTTTACTATGCCTAATCTATGTTTGTCCATATGAATGATATACTTTTGTAAATCCTTAAGAAGAAGCATGCATGGTTGAACAAAAGCGATAAATAAATCTCTTCTAATTTCCATTTGAGAATGCCTGTAAAATGATCTTAAGACCCTATCATTTAATTCTTACTATACCTAGGATGTCACTATCCTAAAAGTGGGACCCATAAGTGTAGGAGTCTAATGAACTCAAATGAAAACTTTATCCATATTACTTGAATGATAATAAGCCTTTGAGAAAGTAAGAAGGGATGATTGGTTTCCTATGGGTTTTACAGATCATTTCTACCCTCATGTTTTCTATCCAGGGACATGAGGAAAATCCCCTATTATAACTTATATGGTCTTCACAAGCATAAATTGTTACCAATTGATGAAACTGTATATATTTAGGAACCTGAATTATTACGATTTTTTTTGGTCCTGTCACAACATGACATCAATATTTCTTTTTCTAAAAAAAAAAGTTTTAGTTCTTAGAATAAATCATGTTGGCCTATTTTTCTGAAAAACTGTTGTTAACAAAACTTGGGCGTAAAAATGAACAAATGAAAAAATTCAATTAATTCATGGCATGAGGACATGCCATATCTTCGGTCTAGGAGGGATGATGGGATCCTAAAATACCTCCTTTCTTTCACTTCATTTCACTATTTTATCATCATATTTGACCATAGTCCATTCCCTTCACCCTTTAAAGCATACCATTTATTTAAAATATATTGATTATAAGCATTAAAAATAAATGATGTGAGTTTATACTTTTTAATTTATTTGTAGATGATAAACTTAGTGTTATGAACATCTTGTTTTATATAGATATACAATCCATTGAACAATAAGCAATGGATATCACGGGGCATGCATTCACTATCTACATTATTAAAACATTTGCATCATTGAAATATCAATTTAATAATCTTTTTTCATTTTGATAGGTGGACGATTGTACAAGCAAAAATGAAGGGAGATTGTTCATTTTCCAGGCAGTGAACTTCGCGCTCAATTTGTAGGAAAATGAAGTTGAATCAGAAAAATCTTGCACATGGGTTTTGTGCATAATATGCCTAATTAGGCCCCACTTAAATTGTTTCCTGAAACTATACATAGATTGAGATACAACTCGAAATTACATATCTGGACCTCCATCCAGACCTTCATCTGGTCCTCATTATGAAACTTGGAGCACAACATATTTGGTCATTATCATATCTGTGGGAATTTTCGAGAAAAAACAGAACATAGTTTTTACCCATTATCCTCCTCCTGCTATGGCTCCCACAGTATTTCGATTTATACAGTTGAAACTAACTCCTATATTCGAGATACGATTTTAAGAACTCATAGTCTATCAATATCATAGCTAAATGATTTTTTGTTTTGGAGAGAGAGTTGACCCTTTCAGTGGTCGACCTCTCAGACTTTATATATACTTGAGATTGTTAGCATGATGGGACTGACTAAGAGAAACAATTTAAGAACTCTGTGTAAATTCTGGCTTTGTTCTTCATTTCAATGCAAGTTTATGAATTAAGTTGAGTTTGTGATCAATTTGTGAGTTGGAGTACCACAATTGCTCGGGGGGGCCACCAGCAGTCTGTGTGTGTCATTTCCTTATCTATTCATATTTATAACCTCTCTTTTGTAGGAACTGTTCTAATTTCCTTCTTACAATCATCTCCTATTAATTCCTCTGTATATTTTATTTACTTATAATTGTTCTAATCTCTCTTTGTAGTCATTTATATATAACTCCTTTGTGTATTTCAGTTGTGTTAATATCACTGTATTTACTCTCACATTATGTTGTAAATATAATCCTCTTTGTAAATGGATCACTAGGAACTGAGCATGTTTATTAAGAAGTTGTTTATAACCAGTTAAGTATATTAAACTAACCCCTGTAGGGATGTATAATTGTTATTCTCCTTGTTTAAAGTACAGTAGCACATGCATCTTTGATTTAAAGTACAATAGCATAATTTCATTGAAGCATTTCTTGTTCAAGTACGATAGTGTAATTTCTGATTTTAAGAGTAGCTCATAGGCTTGATCAGTCACAAGAACATGTATCTCATATTCCCTTCATGGCAAATATTTCAGTAAAATGTTTTGTTCAGACTCTGCATCTTTTTGTAGAAATTAATATTGAGTTTATACCATTTGAATTAACTATTGTATTGAGATGTCATTTTGATGTTATTCGTCGTCGTAGACATTAGAGAATGATCATTTGAGCATGAATAAGTAGATGATGTTGTTTACCTTTGAAGTGTAGAAATATAAATTCTCAATTTCCTATGTGATTTATGATATGAATATCTTATGTCAATCCCTTATTTTGATAGTATCATGATGTTGTCTTTTCTAGTATAGAATTAGTTGTGGATTTTAACGCTATGTTTTCTAGAAGTGATTGTGAATTTTAATGTTATCTTTTCTAGTTATTTTAGAATACATATTCTTAATGTTGATTACGTTGCTTTCCTAAGAGTTATTTTAGAATACGGATTCTTAATGTTGATTGCATTGCTTTCCTAAGAGTTATTTTAGAGTACAGTTTGTAGTAGTTTCACATGGTCAATTTGCAAGTAGATCTTAATTCATCTGTAATCTTTCTTAAAGCAGAATGATCAATTGCATGTTTTATGTTAAATCTATAGTATTTATTTAATTTAAGAATGAAGTGATATGAATGTAAAAGCAGTTAGGTTCCTTTCTATCTTGGCACATAGAATGATAGCACATCAAATCTTACAAGCCCCAGGTTGGCAATTTAATGTCGAAATAGATAACATATATTTCAGTTGACAGTCTTCATATAACAACCTGAAAATAGGGAAATACAGTTGTTGATAGAAACATGAAGATAGGTCAAATGGCCTTGGCCACTTTGTTGACCTGGAAAAATTTGCTAAGCACTAGAGTTAGAAAGAATTCCAGATCTTTGTTAGGCCTTAGGGGGATAGGCCAAACATTGATAAGAGGCAAAAAAAATAAAATATTTTAAGAAAATAGATATTAAGAAAAGAATGAGAAATAAATCTACAATTTCCTAATTGAAATAAAAATACAAAATCTCATGAATTTTATTTGGGAGTTTATAAACATTTATTTTAAATGGTGTCTTGAAAAATTTGGCAAATTTGGCATTCTCATATGGTGTAGCTATGGAGGGCATTACATTCAATACAATTTAGGAAAAAATCCCTTAATTTGTGGAGGGTTGTAAGTTCTGGTATAAATTCAAAATTTTATGTGAGAGATTTCATGTCTTAAGACAAAACTCCCTTAAATTAAACAAACTTTCTCTTTTACATGATGAGGATGTAGAGTTTGTAAATAGGATTTTAAT
>SNQJ01S0051857.1:0-11881 GCA_010110895.2 Picea sitchensis
AGTGATGATTTTATATTAATGATTTGAATATTTACATATACAAAATAGGCTCCTGGCCTTAGCATCCTAGGCTCTCTGGCCCAACTATCAAATAATCCTCCTAGCTTATCATTACTTGACTCACCAACATATGAATCTTGTTTACAATTCATGATTAAAAATTTGGGGCTCAACCTTGGGGTATTACAATGCCCTCCCCTTATTTTTACATTGTCCCCAGTGCAATTCTTTTACACCATATCAACAAGATTTTCAAAATATTCCAAAAATATGCAGGTATTCTTCCTAAATTTCATCCTCATTCTCCCAAGGAGCATCCTTGGGACCATACGAGGTCCATTGGACCTTTACAATAATTATCGCTCGATTCCAGAGCTGTTTGATTTTCTGGTCTAGACTACATACCAGATGCACTTGGATAACACCTTCTTGCTCCACTTGAATCACATTCTAATCAATTACATGATTAACACCAGGTATATATTTCTTGAGTAATGATACATGGAATACATTATGAACATACATAGATGCAGACATTTCCATCATATAAGCTACTGGACAAATTCTCTTTAGGATTTCAAATGGTCCACAATATCTATCTACTAACTTGGAACAATTTCCCAACTTCAGTGAACTTTTGTTGGCCTTAACAATCAATAATACATGATCACCCACTTTAAAATCCCTATGAGTTCTACCCTTGTCAACATATCTTTTATGTATGTCTTGGTAATCCTTTAAATTTTGTTTAATCCTCAACATTTTCTCTTCCATTTCTCTGAGAAATTCTGGCTCAATCACTTCCCTATCAGCTAGATTGTCCTAGCTTACATGAGTGTTTAACTTTTTTCCATAAAGTGCTTCAAATGGGCTCATATTCAGAGATGCTTGGTACCCATTGTTGTATGAAAACTCTACCAAGTAAAGGTAGTATTCCCATTTTGATGGTTTTTCCATCACATACATTCTTAACATATCTTCTATTACTTGGTTTACCCTCTCTATCTTCCCATCAGACTCAGGATGATGCGTTGTAATGAAGTTCAGATTGGTTTCGAACCCCTTCAATAATCCCTTCCAAAATTTTGAAGTGAATTTTGGGTCTCTATTAGACACAATTGTATTAGGAATACCATGCAATCAGGCCACTTCCCTCATATAGATATCAACAACATTGGTTCTTTGTGAGTAGTCTTCAATGGAATAAAATGGGTAGCCTTGGTAATCTTGTCCACCACTACCGTTATAGAATCATGATACTTTTTTTCCTTGGAAATTTGGTGATGAAATCAATTGTCACCACTTCCCACTTCCACTCAGGAATGGGTAATTGATGCAACAACCCATCTAGGTGTCTATGATCATCCTTGACCCATTGACACTCCATACATCTGGCAATGTACTCAACAATTTCTTTCTTCATACCTGACCAATAGTATTGGCTCCTGACTGCTGCCACCATTTTCTAATATCCTGGGTGTCCAACATAAGGCACATTATGCATATCCTTCAAGATCATACTTTTCAATTCTAGAGAATTGGGTATAAAAATTATGTTCTTGTACAGGATCATTCCATCATCTACCAATTTATAATCTTTGACTATCTGCTACATTTTACCTTGGTGCAATTTTGTTACCATCTTTATGTATTGTGAATCTGCTTTTGCATCTTCATAAATTTTACCTTTAAGATATGTTTGGTACATTCTAATGGCTATAGCATGTAACTCATGCACTCTCCTACTGAGAGAATCAACAACTTTGTTCTCCCTTCCTTTGATGTGCTTGATATAAAATTCATACTCACAAAGGAATTCCAACCATCTTCTTTGTCTGGCATTTAAAGTTGGTTGATCAAACAAATACCTCAAACCATTATGGTTTATCCTTAGTTAAAATTTATTTCCCATGAGGTAGTGCCTCCACTTATTTAAGGCATTTACTATGGCTTCCAGCTCCAAATCATGAGTGTCATAGAGCCTTTCATGCTCCTTCATCTTTCTGGATTCAAAACATAATACCAAACCATTCCGACTGAGGACTCCTCCAAGTCCCTCTTTGCATGCATCTGTGCAAACCATGAAGTTCTCATTAGGATATGGAATTCTCAAAATTAGAGAACTGGTTAACAAGTGCTTCAATTTTTGGAAGCTCTTTTCACATTCTACTGTCCATTGAAACTTTACCCCTTTCCTTTGCAAGGAAGTGATTGGGTGAGCAATCCTTGAAAACCCTCCAATGAATCTTCTATAGTAGCCATATAGACCCATGAGGCATCTGACTTATGTCACATTCTTGGGTGTTTTCCATCCTATAATGGCCTCAATCTTTTCAGGATCCACTGTTATCTCTTCTTTGGATATGATATGCCCCAAATAATGAATTTGGTTATGATAAACTGAGCACTTTCTGAATTTGGCATACAACTGGTGTTCTCTTAACACTTGCAACACCATCCTCAAGTGATGCTCATGTTCTTATTTTGTATTGTAATATACAAGGATTTCATCCAAA
The DNA here is from genome assembly GCA_010110895.2 of Picea sitchensis. Classification (NCBI taxonomy): domain Eukaryota; kingdom Viridiplantae; phylum Streptophyta; class Pinopsida; order Pinales; family Pinaceae; genus Picea; species Picea sitchensis. The sequence continues at coordinate 2,517 of SNQJ01S0051857.1, forward strand.
AAGACAATGGCAAACTTGTCTAAGTACTCTCAGAAAACACCATTCATCAAACACATGAAAACAATGGGTGCATTTGATAATCCAAATGGCACAATTGTAACTCATAGTGACCATACCTTGTTTTGAAGGTCTTCATATTTAATCCTTAATTGATGGTATCCTAAATTGAGATCAATATTTGAAAATATCCTTGCATCCTTCAACTGATCAAAGATATCATCAATCCTTGGAAAAGGATACTTGTTCTTCACGGTTACTTTATTCAACTTCCTGAAATCAATACACAATATCAAGGTCCCATCTTTCTTTATTAAAAATAACACTGGGGCACCCCAAGGTGACACACTTGGGTGTATGTACCCCTTCTTCAATATCTCTTCAATATGAATTTGCAACTCCTTTAGCTCTGGATTACTCATTCTGTAGGGAGTCTTTGACATTGGAGTTGCTCTAGGCATCCAATTTATAGAGAAATCAATATCTCTCTTCAGGGGTAGTCCTTGTATCTCCTTAAACACATCCTCAAACTCGTTTAGGACTGCTTTATATTCTAGATCTGACACCCTATCCTTAGGTTTTTCCTCCATATGAGCTACAAACACTTGGCAACCATTCCTATAACATTTCTTCAACTGCATTGTTGATATTTCTCAGACAGTGACTGCCTTAGGAATTCCTTGGAATGCTCCTGAGTTTCCTTCCTCATCTAGGAAAGTGAATACCTTGTTATGACAATCTAAGATGGCATGGTGTTGGTCCAACCAATCCATACCAATTAGATAGTCATATGAACCAAAAGGAAATATGTTTAGATCTGCCTTGGTATTCATCCCATTCATTCCCAATGGACATGACTTAACCAACTCAACAACCTTTCTCTTGGCTCCTGTAGCCAGTTTCACCAGCCAATATTTCTCATTCTTTCATCTTGGAAATTTCAATATTTCCACTACCTTAGGATCTATATAGATATGAATATCCCTTGAATCAATTAAAATAGTAAAGGCATGGTTATTGATCATACTTTCTACTTCAATCATCTATGATTAAAACTCTGCTTGCTTGTTTTCTAGGGATGCATAGATCCTTGGCACACTTGTTCCCATGTCCTCCACTATTTCTTCTTGCTGGACATTATGGAAAACTCTCACGTTTTCAGCTTTGTGAGGACAATACCTATACTTATGATCTCATTTACAACCCAAACATTGCATCAATGTCTTCCTTGGCCTTTTCCCACCTGCCTCAACCATCTTGGGTTCTCTAAAGGCTGGTTTTCCATGAGGATTCTTTATAAAGAATGGAGGCTTTCTCCACTTCTTTCATAGTTCTCTGTTAAAATTCTTCTTGTCCTCCCAATCCTTCTAGAAGGTAGTATTTATTTTTTGCTGATCATACAAGAAATTATCTCTTCTTATGGTTTCTTCCAAAGTTTTAGGATCATCATATTAAATCTTGTCACTAATGAAGGATGGTAGTCCACTCAGATATCTCTAGATCTTAATTGTCTCATATTTGATGAAGGAGACATACTTCAGTAGTTCCAGGAATCTCCTTTCATAATCATCAATGGTCATGCTGCCCAACTTGAGTTCAATGAATTCTTTCATCTTTTTGTTATAATATCTCTTGGTAAAGTATTTCTTCTCAAAATACTTCTTGAATTCTTTCCACATCACATTTTTCTCCTTAATGTGTTGCACCTACATAAGATGGTCCCACCACATGGATGCCTTTTCTTTTAGTTGGTAGATTTCATTTCTTCCTTCTGCATGAGAGGAATAATTATGCAGTTGGAAATATTTCCTCATGCCCAACAACCATGTCTCAACATCTTCATCCTTCTTCTGCTCTCCATCAAAAGTAGGAGGTTTGATCTTATTCATTTATCCTTTCACCTCATCGACCCCAGACCTCCTATGCTTCCTGAAAAGGGTTGAGATTGAGCTATTGTTTTCTCTCCCATGGGAATTATTTTTGGAGTGATGGTGATGTTTGCTACCACTCCTTGATCTTTCTTTTCTCATCAGGGGACTTGTGTCTTCCTGAGTTGTTGGCGCCACTCTCCTTGTCTAACTTCTTCTCAATTCTTTCTAGAATTTTCATTAAATTCATGTTGAAGTCTTCCTTCTACTCTTTGGCCTTCATAATCATTTCATTATCATCTTTGTGTCTCTGGACATCTGTCTGCAATTTTCTGATGGTCTTCACCATATTGATGCCTTCATCCTTTCCTTCTCCATGTCCATTGGAATTTTTTCCTTCAATTCCCAGATGGAAATTCATTCCTGTAACCTCATATTTCTGAATTTAATCCTCTTATGCATCCCCCATATTTGTGCACTCCAGGAAGAGTCAGTTTTTTTTTGGAGGTAAAAAAATCTACAAAAGTGTGCAGCTAAAAAAACTCTTGTCAGGATAACTGTTACACATCAAAATCACTCATTGCAATGATGGCTAGTGTCATCGTTACAAATGTCACAAATGTTGCATACTGGTCGCAAGTGTCACAAACATTATCTTTTCTATGTCATCTCTCTAATGACATTGTAAAGACACTTAAGACACCTCAAAGACTAGTCTTAAAGAAGAGAAATCAATTGACAAGGAGTACAAGCCTTTTTCCACTGAAAAAGCCACTCAAAAGTCAAATTTGGAAGGGATCGCTCCCCTACATGATATCAGGGAGAACTGGTGCTCTGTAATCTTTTCTAGGGGAGAGTTCCAACGCTCTGTGTCTTTTTTGAGGGAGCGCTGGCCTTTTTTGGGAGAAATTTGGTTTGTTGGAGGAAATCAGGGAAGAATCCCCTCAATATATGAAGGTGGTTGGATTCGAATCTAAGGTCAAGGCATGATCTTAGGTGAGATACAAAACTGAAGGAGAGGAATCATCAACTTATCCCAACTATCTCTCAAGTGGTTAGGTCTCTCCAAGCCTATATAAGGAGGTCTCTTCATGGTGAAATCATAGATGGACATTGAGAATTACACCAAACTTATGATCCCATAAGTGAGATGCCACTAAAGCATAATCAATGTAGATTACTTGAGCAAAGGGGTTGGACAAGGAGAGCTGGAAGAAGCTGTTGCACCTTCATTAGAGGATTGTAAGTACTCTTCATTTGTTCTCATTAATATACATACATGCTTGGCCTGTTTCTTTCAAGTTTGTGTTTGTTTCACATAAACTTGTCTCTAGTAGATAGATCTGTATTTGGGATAATCTTAGTAGAATAGGAAGCTTGTTGTATCCTTGTTTGTTCTACAGGACCTATAGAGGAGATTAGGATCGAAGCTCAACTTGGACTTTGTGAGGACAAACACCATTAACAAGGTACACATTTTTCTTCTTCCTCTTCATATATTAGCTTAATTAGATCTAAAAGGATGTCAGTGACCAATGATAGCACCCTTTTTTTCTTAGTTTTAGGGGTCTAGATACCAAGAGGGGATCCACTTGTCCGTAGGAGGATTCTCCTGTAACTGAAATTGGTGACTCCACTGGGGAGGAGCTTTGATTTTTCATTCCTTTCCTAGGCCTTGTCTTGGTATTTGCTCATTCTTTGACCTTCTCCACATCGTGTCTCTGTTTCTTAGATCTGATTGATTGTCTCTTTCTTTCATCATACTCACCCTGATTGACTAAGTTTTCTTGGAATTTTGACTTTCTGGGTATTTTTCTGAGTTTTGAGATCCCAATGCTCCCCTGACCTTGGTATCAAAGTGCTAGCGCTCCCTGTTGGCCTTACACAGAGCGTTGGAACGCTCTGGTTCCCTTTACACCAGAGTGTTGCACCTTTTATATGAGAATTTTTTCAATATTTTCACTCTCTGAATTCATTTCTTGATTTTGGCATTGGCTTAGGAGTTTTACAATCTCAATTCATCTTGGTCTTGGCCTTCAACACCTTGTTTTCTAAGAATTTATCATCTTTTGTTTGGAATTTTGACATTTTATTTCCTTTCCTTGAAGTCACTCTTTGTCTTTGTTGATTTAGAGTTAACCTGCTCTTTTCTTCTCATTTATCTGACTGAGTAGAAGCCTTTGTGAGGAGATTCAAAGGTCTATGCACCTTTCCATTTGATCTTTGAGGACATCTTGTCGAAGATTTTTGCAATCTTTTTGAGCTTTTGGTTTTCTTTTTGCAAATTTTTGTCATCTTTGTCTTTCCTGTTTTATCACAACGAGAGTGCATTGTTGCTTATGTGTAATTTGATTTTGATTGTCTGAACCTTGTTTAATTTTCAATCTACATGACATAGGAAGTTTTATATCAGATTGATTATGATTCACACATAAAGAAAAAGGATAATTTTTATGATTGTTTTTGGATTTTATAAAGGATTTCTATGAGTTTTAGCATTATATTTGATTTGATTGAGAAACAAATTGATTGAGGATTTTGCATCTTACTGCTTGACAGTGAAAATAACATCTTTCTCTTTCCCTTAAATAGGCTTTCATTGAAAGATAGGATTGCTTATCATTTCTTATGCATTTTTGTGAGATTTGAGTTGTAATACCATCAGTTTCATTATCATACACCCTTTGAGTAATGAACAATTGAAAATTAACGCTAATTAAAATTTATCTAGAACATTTTGTTTTTAGAATCTTCCACCAGCATTAGAATAGGATTAGCACTTTCGATTAGGCAGTGAGTACAAATCTCCAAAGTATTCAAAACAAACATTAGCATCTTGTGGTAGGGAGAGAAAAATCCAATTGTCATATAGGCTTTCTGGGATCCCCCTCTCACACAGGGGTTACGCACGAGGCCACATTATGGAGAATTACAGATATTATCCCTCTGTGGTTCAACTATTTGTAGTGGTCAAATCATATATTGAGGGTTTTTCTTGGGGCTCAGCGGGTTTCATTTGGTTTCGATGCTTCGTGAACTCTGAATCCATTCGAGGTCCTCTAGAGTTCTACTGGTCCACTTGTCCTTAGTTCTCTCGAAGGATTTCAGACTTTTTATCCTGCTCATACGTTTAGATCAGAATATTGACTGTACCTACCCAGGGGATGAATGCGAGTTGGTGTCCTTAGTTTCCATAATATTTAGGTACTTACACGAGGTGACGGTGAAGGGAAGTCTCACTGTACCTAGAAAAAACATTGGTCAAACTCACTCGGGCTCCTTGGAGGGTAAATCCACAATTACTGTGTGGAAGCTTACACCAATGCGAAAGTCCATTAAGTAGGTCACCATTGTAACTGTTCCACCATATCCTAGCCCCTTCTTGACTTAATCATGCGACATTGGATTTCATCACCAACTAGTACGATCATCGAGAGAAGTTGTTTTTTCTTGGTTTGATTCTTAGATTTAATTAGTGTATGTTGTTTCTTTGTCGTTAGTTGGCCATAGATTTTTTCCATCGAATTTTTGGTTCTGCTAACATCGACCCTCCATGCCATTCGCGTAGGGTACAGGGCCTTCCCCCAGAAAATATGGAATATTATATCCCTTTACCCCCTCATTCTATGGAGGGATCTCCTCAACAGAGTGAGGTCCACGCCGTTATAACCTCACATGAGAAAGTTTCCACCTCTTTAGAGAATTTTCGAATTGTTTCAGATGCTATGGACGCTTTCCACATTCCTTTGGGATATGAGAGGTGTTTTATCCAAATGAATTCAGTTGGAGAACTTGTTGTCATTGATCCTTCTAAAATTCTGACTGGGTTTCATTCAAGCCCGCAAGTCAGAGACCCACTTTGGACTGATATAATTTGAAGCCCACCTCGCACGGTGCGAGATATTTACATATTAGGCATAGGTTTCGATGTACTTGTTGTATCTCAATTACCCAAAACATATGTTACCTATACCGTACCTTTATATCATTTTACTGGTATGACCATCATTTCAACTGCACCGTCTGTTGATTCGAACATACAATCTGGTGGTCCAAGTTCCACTATTGATCTCTAGATGGCCCATTCCATGATGGTCCCTCACATTATGACTATTCCCAATAGTAATGTGGTGGTTATCCAAGCTCCCATTGGTACACCACTTTCATCTAGGCCTTCTTTGTCACTTCCCCTTGGGTACAAAGCACTGAATCGTTCCATTGTCAACACTAGCCAAGTTATACTTGGAATCTCGATACCTTTACAACAAATCAGAGGGACTGGTCTTGGTGGCTCTAATACATTAAGTGGCATCGATCATTCATTTATGTCTAGTTTCCAAATTCCAGGGACTCAACCTCATGTTGGGGGACAACCTCCTTTCGGAGGGAAACCTCCGTTCGGGGGGCAACCTCCTTTCAAAGGGAAACCTCCTTTCAGAGGGCAACCTCCTTTCAGAGGGAAACCTCCATTTAGATGGAATCCTCCATTTTGGGGACAACCTCCATTTGGAGGGAAACCTCATGTTGGGGGGAAGCCTCAAACTGGAGCCCATCATCAACCTTTTGGACAGAATGTGTCTACAACGCCCAATCCTTGGCACACTCATTTTCCGGGAAATCCACTATTCCCTGGGGGAAACATCCTCAAGGACAACAACAACCTTATCATATTTATGGACAAAATGTCTATCCACTTTATGGACAAACCCATCAACCGAATTATAATCCTCAAAACCCATCAGGTTATCCTCCGCTCGCGCATGTTTCTCAACCCTCCTCGAATCCTGTTTACTCTAGTTAGCAACAACCGTATGCATGAGGACCTACTGGTTACAATTACCCACATAACCCAATTTACGGTCCTACTCGTGTCCCTATGCCACACCATTATCACCCTCAGGTTAACAGACAACTACTATTCCTTGCTACTCTAGATCTCCCAGACTTGTCTCGGTTGACCAATGATCATATACGTCATTATCCTTTCTGGCCAATGATTCTGGCTAAACTACCTTCTGATATTCCAAAATTTGATGGTAAACCTGAAGAAGAACCAAATAACCATGTGATGACTTTCCATTTATGGTGTTCATCGAACTCCTTAATGAACGACTCTATTCATTTAAGTATTTTTCAGCGAACACTTATTGGCTCAACAGCCAAGTGGTATATCGAACTTCCACGTGGTTCTTTCCAAGATTTTAACTCCATTGCCATGTCCTTTCTCACACACTTTAAACTAACCATTCGATATGAGATGGGTACCGAACTCTTGACTTCCCTTCGTCAGACAAAATCCATGCATATCTCTGATCATATTCATGAGTGGAGATGATGACGAAGGTAGATCAAAGTAATCATTCCTGACTAATTATTGGTGGAATGGTTCACTAAATCATTGTTACCCCCGATCGCTCATGATGTCTCCATGGGTGGTGTAGTCACCGAGGAAGAGGCCATTGCTTGGGCTCAATAATTAGATTTGGTTTATTCCCAATCAGGTACTTTGTATGAGTTAATCCCAAAGGCTACCCGTGAAAATATCGATCCATCTAAACCATCATCCATGTCACATGCGGATGGAGTTATCGGCTCCGTCAAAACACAATCTGTTTCGTAGTCGAGTGGAATGGAAAATCGATATGCTCCAACATCCACTCTCAGTTCAACCACACCCTCTTATACCTCCCCCCAAACTCAAATCTTTGAGGTGAATGTAGTTCAATATACCCCTTCACAACAAACCAGAGGTAAGAAGAAGACAAATACCAAAAACAAAAAGAATAATAACAATGAATCACCGAAAGCTCAAAACCCACAACCCGTTAACGAAAATCAAACACAGCAGAAACTGAAGTTCCTGTGTCTTATTTGCGGTGACAATCACTACACTCGAGAATATCCACATTGCAATGAAGTGACCAAAATTTTCAAGGGGAATTCCCAACCCACTGTGCTTACTCATCATTTTCCACAACAACAATCTATGGTTTCTCAAACCCCCTCTCCAGAGGGCAGTTCCAGACATCCTTCCCATGAAGAAGCCTTGACAAATGCCCATATTTACATGTTTAACGAGATTTATTTAACCACCTTATCTAAGACATACGACACACCAGTTAAACCTAACAAAGGAAAAGTCACTAACAATACTTTACCGGATCCATCACCATCGTCCGTTAGTCCTCCATCAGTTAGTCCTTCATCTGGACCACTTCAAATTGAGAAACCTGCATTCAACTCTATCTTATGCCCTCCTAAGAGCACTATCCATAAATATACCTTTAATCCTAGTTCACATGCCGCCCAAAACTACAACATTGTTGAATATCTGGCACAATCACTGTGTGCTATGTCTGCGTTAGAAGTTCTACAACACTGCCCTAGTCAATGTAGAATGCTCTTGGCCGCTATTAGCGCTTTTGATCTCGATTCATCCAACACTATCATGTTTAACCTGGATAATTTCTCTCTTCAACTCTCTCATAAACTTGCTTTCCAAGTTGACGTTGTTGTTCATAATCAACAAATCCACTGAACTATCTTGGATGAGGGAGCCTCTACTTGTGTCATGTCTTTAGCTTGCTGGAAAAGCTTAAAATCGCCCACACTTAAGAAATCCCCAACAATGCTACGTGCATTCGACGGTTAAGGTTTTCATCCCCATGGACTTTTGTAGTCCCTACCCATCCAATTGGGCGGAAAATCTGTCTCTGTTGATGTTGAGGTGGTCGATGCTCCCCTCGATTACAACTTATTGCTTGGAATAAGTTGGTTCTATGCTATGTCCACCATTGCTTCGTCAGTATTTCGATGTGTGCAATTTCCTCATCAAGGTAAAATTTTCATTGTCAATCATTTAGATTTCTGTACACCTGACGCTCACACTCCTGCTACCAACAATATCCCCTTTCTGGGAGATCACGTATGAAAGCATTGGTGTTGGCTTGTTGAAAGAATATAGCCTTATGGGTACCTTCCCTACACCACTTCCACCCACCACACATCATGTTTCCACAATCAATATGATTTCGACTACAGTTTACCAATCCTTGGAATCATTTGACCCTTGGATTGTACCGAGTTCGTTGGAATTCGATGCACTAGGTGGCACCATGCCACTTAGTCCATCTGAAACCTCATACGTTTCCATCCAATCTGCCTCTCCCTCCTCGAATGACCAAAATCTCTTGGCACCTAAAACTTACTCGATGCCATCATGGTTAAATTCCTTGACGTCTGCATTCGACTACATTTCCCAAAATTTTCCATCTGATGAATCCATATTGGAAATGATTAGAATCAACGACATACCTTGGGATGATATCCATCATCGATCCTCTTTTCTTCCACCTCTTGAAGAAATACAGGAAGATATACACTCTATCTTCCCCCCTAATGTTGTCCAATTTCCCCAATCACCTATACTTACACAAGATGCTATCTCTGAAGGGAAATTACCTCTACAGTCAAAATAGATATTTCAATCAAGGAAGGTAT
>SNQJ01S0051857.1:11891-49049 GCA_010110895.2 Picea sitchensis
AACATCCTCAAGGACAACAACAACCTTATCATATTTATGGACAAAATGTCTATCCACTTTATGGACAAACCCATCAACCGAATTATAATCCTCAAAACCCATCAGGTTATCCTCCGCTCGCGCATGTTTCTCAACCCTCCTCGAATCCTGTTTACTCTAGTTAGCAACAACCGTATGCATGAGGACCTACTGGTTACAATTACCCACATAACCCAATTTACGGTCCTACTCGTGTCCCTATGCCACACCATTATCACCCTCAGGTTAACAGACAACTACTATTCCTTGCTACTCTAGATCTCCCAGACTTGTCTCGGTTGACCAATGATCATATACGTCATTATCCTTTCTGGCCAATGATTCTGGCTAAACTACCTTCTGATATTCCAAAATTTGATGGTAAACCTGAAGAAGAACCAAATAACCATGTGATGACTTTCCATTTATGGTGTTCATCGAACTCCTTAATGAACGACTCTATTCATTTAAGTATTTTTCAGCGAACACTTATTGGCTCAACAGCCAAGTGGTATATCGAACTTCCACGTGGTTCTTTCCAAGATTTTAACTCCATTGCCATGTCCTTTCTCACACACTTTAAACTAACCATTCGATATGAGATGGGTACCGAACTCTTGACTTCCCTTCGTCAGACAAAATCCATGCATATCTCTGATCATATTCATGAGTGGAGATGATGACGAAGGTAGATCAAAGTAATCATTCCTGACTAATTATTGGTGGAATGGTTCACTAAATCATTGTTACCCCCGATCGCTCATGATGTCTCCATGGGTGGTGTAGTCACCGAGGAAGAGGCCATTGCTTGGGCTCAATAATTAGATTTGGTTTATTCCCAATCAGGTACTTTGTATGAGTTAATCCCAAAGGCTACCCGTGAAAATATCGATCCATCTAAACCATCATCCATGTCACATGCGGATGGAGTTATCGGCTCCGTCAAAACACAATCTGTTTCGTAGTCGAGTGGAATGGAAAATCGATATGCTCCAACATCCACTCTCAGTTCAACCACACCCTCTTATACCTCCCCCCAAACTCAAATCTTTGAGGTGAATGTAGTTCAATATACCCCTTCACAACAAACCAGAGGTAAGAAGAAGACAAATACCAAAAACAAAAAGAATAATAACAATGAATCACCGAAAGCTCAAAACCCACAACCCGTTAACGAAAATCAAACACAGCAGAAACTGAAGTTCCTGTGTCTTATTTGCGGTGACAATCACTACACTCGAGAATATCCACATTGCAATGAAGTGACCAAAATTTTCAAGGGGAATTCCCAACCCACTGTGCTTACTCATCATTTTCCACAACAACAATCTATGGTTTCTCAAACCCCCTCTCCAGAGGGCAGTTCCAGACATCCTTCCCATGAAGAAGCCTTGACAAATGCCCATATTTACATGTTTAACGAGATTTATTTAACCACCTTATCTAAGACATACGACACACCAGTTAAACCTAACAAAGGAAAAGTCACTAACAATACTTTACCGGATCCATCACCATCGTCCGTTAGTCCTCCATCAGTTAGTCCTTCATCTGGACCACTTCAAATTGAGAAACCTGCATTCAACTCTATCTTATGCCCTCCTAAGAGCACTATCCATAAATATACCTTTAATCCTAGTTCACATGCCGCCCAAAACTACAACATTGTTGAATATCTGGCACAATCACTGTGTGCTATGTCTGCGTTAGAAGTTCTACAACACTGCCCTAGTCAATGTAGAATGCTCTTGGCCGCTATTAGCGCTTTTGATCTCGATTCATCCAACACTATCATGTTTAACCTGGATAATTTCTCTCTTCAACTCTCTCATAAACTTGCTTTCCAAGTTGACGTTGTTGTTCATAATCAACAAATCCACTGAACTATCTTGGATGAGGGAGCCTCTACTTGTGTCATGTCTTTAGCTTGCTGGAAAAGCTTAAAATCGCCCACACTTAAGAAATCCCCAACAATGCTACGTGCATTCGACGGTTAAGGTTTTCATCCCCATGGACTTTTGTAGTCCCTACCCATCCAATTGGGCGGAAAATCTGTCTCTGTTGATGTTGAGGTGGTCGATGCTCCCCTCGATTACAACTTATTGCTTGGAATAAGTTGGTTCTATGCTATGTCCACCATTGCTTCGTCAGTATTTCGATGTGTGCAATTTCCTCATCAAGGTAAAATTTTCATTGTCAATCATTTAGATTTCTGTACACCTGACGCTCACACTCCTGCTACCAACAATATCCCCTTTCTGGGAGATCACGTATGAAAGCATTGGTGTTGGCTTGTTGAAAGAATATAGCCTTATGGGTACCTTCCCTACACCACTTCCACCCACCACACATCATGTTTCCACAATCAATATGATTTCGACTACAGTTTACCAATCCTTGGAATCATTTGACCCTTGGATTGTACCGAGTTCGTTGGAATTCGATGCACTAGGTGGCACCATGCCACTTAGTCCATCTGAAACCTCATACGTTTCCATCCAATCTGCCTCTCCCTCCTCGAATGACCAAAATCTCTTGGCACCTAAAACTTACTCGATGCCATCATGGTTAAATTCCTTGACGTCTGCATTCGACTACATTTCCCAAAATTTTCCATCTGATGAATCCATATTGGAAATGATTAGAATCAACGACATACCTTGGGATGATATCCATCATCGATCCTCTTTTCTTCCACCTCTTGAAGAAATACAGGAAGATATACACTCTATCTTCCCCCCTAATGTTGTCCAATTTCCCCAATCACCTATACTTACACAAGATGCTATCTCTGAAGGGAAATTACCTCTACAGTCAAAATAGATATTTCAATCAAGGAAGGTATCGTAGAAAATATTAATCTCGTCGTTAATTGTACACCCAAGGAAGTGGTTTCCTATATCGCTTTGTTTAAAGAATTTCGCGATGTATTCGCTTGGAGCTACAAAGAAATGCCAAGGATCGATCCTTCGATTGTTGTGCATGAGATTAAAACCTACCCAGGTGTAAAACCTGTTCGAGAGAAACTCTGCCCAGTCCATCCTATGAAGACCACAGCTATTAAGGCAGAAGTTGAGAAATTATTGAAATCTGGCTTCATATATCCTGTCCCTTTGACGGAATGGGTTTCAAACATCATTTCGGTTACTAAGAAGCAAGGTACCATTCGTGTCTATGTTGATTATAGGGACCTCAATAAGGCTTGTCTGAAAGACAACTACCCTATGCCCTTCATGGACCAGATTATTGATAATTGCAATGGTAGCGTAATTTTCTCTTTTATGGATGGTTTCTCAGGGTATAACCAGATTGACATTTTACCTATTGATCAACATAAGAAAACCTTCATCTTTATATGGGGAACTTCTACCTATCGGAAACTACCTTTTGGCCTTAAAAATGATGGTGCTACATTCCAGTGAGCCATGTCCTATGCTTTCCACAATATCAAACATATTGCGGAGCCTTACCTCGACGACTTACCTGCCCACTCATCCAACTGATCAGACCATTTTGGTCATCTACAGGCTATTTTTCTTCGATGTCGGTTCTACCACATTCGTTTGAACCCACATAAGTGTATTTTGGCTATCGAATTAGGCCGAATCCTCGGCTTCGTTGTTTCCAAGGATGGGATTTGGGTGGATCCCTTAAAAATTAAGGCTATCTTGGATTTACCTCCACCTAAAAATATGACACAACTCCAAAGTTTGTAGGGGAAAGAAAACTTTCTTCTTTATTTTATTTGTAACTACGCTAATATTACAAAAGGATTTATGCGCTTGTTACAGAAAGACACCCCTTTTATCTGGGATGACACTGCTGAATGATCCTTTGCTGCTCTTAAGAATGCATTAGCCAACGCTCCTTTGTTACATCCTCCAAATTACACAAAGGACTATATCCTTTACTTAGCAGCCTCTACTTCCACTATTGCCATGGTGTTAGTTCAAGAGGACCCTAATGATGAGGAAAACATGATATATTATTTGAGCAAAATTCTATCTGGTCTAGAGCTCAGATATTCACATGTTGAAAAGTTGGCTTTGGCAGCCATCATTGTTGTCCAGAGATTCCATCACTACATTTTTCTATGCACCACCACAGTTATTGCGGACTCAAACCCCATGTACCACATTTTAACACGTCATGTTCTTAAGGGAAAATATTCAAAATGGATTGTTATCTTTCAGGAATTTGATCTCGAGTTCACTAAATCCAAAGATAAAAAGTCCATGGTGTTTGTAGAGCTTATTTGTGACCTTCCCCATGTTGATGAAGACAATGAGCCCAGAGATTCTCTCCTGGTCAAAACTCTGTTCCTCATTAGCATGCCCGATCCTTGGTATGGAGATATCCTTATTTATCTCCAGACCCAATGTTTTCAACCCGATATCTCTCGTGAAGAATGTCGTCATGTTCACCACCATTCTCCTTGTTACATTATTATTGCCAACACTTTATACCGTTGTGGCATTGACACTATCCTGCGACGATGTCTAACTCATGAAGAGGATGAACGTGTGCTTAATGACTATCACCTTGGATCCTGTGGCGGTCATATTTCTGGGATGGATACAACTCATAAAATCTTACGTGCCGACTACTTTTGGCCCTCAATTTTCAAAGATTGTATTGAGGCAGTCAAACAATGCCCACCCTGCCAAGTTTTTCACAAAAAGGCACAAACCCACCCTGATCTGCTACATCCCATTGTTGCCATCGACCCCTTTGCCAAATGGGGCATCGATTTCATGCAATGTAATCCTACCTCAGCCGGGGGGCATGGTTATATAATCATTGTCATCGATTACTTTAGAAAATGGGTTGAGGCTATGCTTACCTTTTTTAATGATGGTTGTACTACAACTCTTTTCTTTTTTAACCGCATCATCACTCATTTTGGTGTCCCACACGCCATTTTCACTGATCATGGTTCACACTTTAAAAACCAGATGATGAGTGAGTTGCATGCCAATTTGGGTTTTTTCCATGAGAACTCATCTCCATACTATCCTCAAGCAAATGGACAAGTTGAAGCTATCAACAAAGTCCTCAAAACTATGATCCAATGGATGGTAGGGGCCAACAAGACATCCTAGCATCTACAAATTTTCTCCTCTCTATGGGCCGACCATACTTCAGTGAAAATTTCTACTGGATTCACTCCTTTCCAGTCAGTATATGGCATAGAAGTTGCTTTACCAATCGAGTGTGAAATTCCCTCAGTGAATCTCAACATAGAACTCCTGCCCCACTCTTCTACTGAAGAAGAACGTTTCTTACACTTGAATAGGTTGGATGAAACACATCGTGATGATTCTCTTGTTAACGAGATGTATCAAAAGAGAATCAAGAATCAATACGACAAATCCATCCATCCTCACACTTTTGCAGAAGGAGACCTTGTCCTCGTTTATGACTAGTCTCATGATAAGTTAGGGACATGGAAGTTATAACCTTTGTGGCATGGTCCTTACATTGTGAAACATGTTCTACATAGATGTGCCTACGAACTAGTTGACTACGACGAAATCTCCCTGGGTGAGTCTCGAAATAGGTGTTACCTTAAGAAGTACTATGCATAGAACATCTAGCATACATGCTTTGTACACTATTGTATTTTTAGTGTGGTGTGTATTTTTCTTTTGCGTGCTTGAGTTTTTTCCTTAGCCATGTATATTGTTTCTTATGTTTTTCATCTGCATATGACATCTTCCTTTCCCATGTTTGTCGGTTTTGCAGATGGTGCTAGTCGACATACCCAGAACGTTGCTTCTGCATCTTGGGTCATTTACCACTCTGACGAGTTGGTGAGTTTCAGAGGTATTTTTCTTAGGATCGACAACCAACAACATGGCAGAATATCATGCTGTCATCAGACTTTTAACTGAAGCCTCCTCCCTAGGCATTTATCGCATGATTATCAACTTAGACTCCCAAACCATGGTCTATCAACTTAATCGAATCTACGCTATCCGCAATCCTATCCTACTACATCTCCACTTACGAGTTCATCTTCTTGAACGAATGCTTGATTTTATTGAATATAGACACATACCAAGAGAACTCAATACCATTTCAGTTTCTCTAGCTAATTACATCATGGATAGGTATCTCACACATAGATAAGTTTTCATAAAGGAAATGAATCACATCGTATATCATCATGTAAATTAAAACATATCACATAAAAGACATCATTTGAAAATCATTTGGCACTGTAAAAACTCGAAAACGTATATATATACGGCGTGACTAAAAACGTTTGATTACATAAAAAATGGTACATAGATAGGCAAAATGTGGGTCCTCACACCCATAAACATCATCATACAGACTATCCAATCATTAGGAAGATCCTAATCTCCCTGCATCACATTATTCTATGAGTAACATATCATTGAAAGGGATATTCTCCTCAGTAGAGAGTTAAGACTCTTAGACACTCCCACAGTGTGTCTTTGTAGATGTAGTGGCACTTCCCGCTCCTAAGAGGAGGGATGCCCATCGTGAGACCTTGGAGGTTACTTTCAACCTCTTGGAGACCTCCTACTGCTACCCCTTGATCTACTACTATATAAGCATCCCCATAATGACCCAGTGATGTTATATCTGCTGGACGTGTTGCTCATCTATCTACATGATTAAACGATATGTTTGTTAAAGACTCTTCTATGTGCCCTAAATTTTTTTTTATAACATTCAAAAATAAAAAACACTTGACGAGATCATTGTTTGGTTTCTTACCTGACGCATCCCAATCCTCGCCTTCTGGAAGAACCAATTCCATGTTGCCCCAAAAATCTACTCTCGTGTATGGAAAGTCTTATATCACGATCAATTGGTGTCTCAACCAAGCGAAGAAATCACTGGTGAATCTGAACTCTAAATCTGGGCCTAGTCTCAGAGACAGGCTGGTCCACCACTCCATACGTGGTTCTCCCACTAGCCATACTGCTATTGCAATTTGAGGTTGCATCCCATGAATGCGTTCTAGGAGGAACGAAACCAAGAATGAACCATATCGGAACTGCGTTTGTTGCCTTGATCTACATCTCGTAATATGTTCCTTCATGTGGTGAAGAAACCCTGCACTCTAGTTAAACAGTGTTGGCTCTAGACAATGTAAACCACATGCCACATGTGATATTGAAATTAGGTGTGCACTCCTACTTCCCTCTATACTTGTAATTAAAACAGAATGGATCGAAGAGATAGATCCCTGATATCTTTGATCACAATTCTTCCACCCACTAGCCTCGCTTCTGGGACACAATGGTTTGCCAGATACTCATCCATAGGCACGGGATGTGCATGTTGTCTGGTTAAAACTATGGGAGCCCCTGTTTTTGAGAGACCGGTTATGAAGTACACATATTCTAACTCAATGGTAAGAATCTATGTTCCAATCAGGAATCCCTTTTTCACAACGTTCCACAACCCGATCACATGCTCAAGAAGAAGGACCTCTTTCTTCATTTTTTGCATTTTGACATATTTGAGGAGACCACAATTCCTGAACATGGCTCTTGATTAGGGAATTTTCAAAGAGGCCACATCATCAAGCTCATGCTCTCTTTCTTTCCACTCAAACATGATTGTTGCCAAAATCACATGCATCAACAATCAATTTTTTCATTAAAAATCACATTTTTGGGCAACTTTTGGGCAATTTTCAAAACATTAAAAAATGATTGTTTTCTCTTGTAAAATAACAATGCCCTCTTTTCATGAATATCAGGATGCCAAAATACCCTTACATTATCCATCAAGCATTAAAAACAAAAAAACAAAAAAAAAACCTCTTCATGTTTTGAGCGCGCACTAGCTGTTTTTGGGCAATTTTTCTTATGTTTTTTTGGGAAGCGCCATCATAGCCACTACATAATAGTGTTGGCATTCCATTCATTGACTGTAAGGGGAATTTTCCAAGTCATTCAGCACTCCCCCGCGACTTTTAGAGGAGCGTCGATCTTTTTGGGTGCTTGGGCCGACCCAGGGCATCAATTTTTATAAATATTTATTTCCTTAAAATAAAATGTGAACCATGTAAATGAAATAAGGGAGGAAGAGCACCAAACTGGTCTGAATGATGAGGAAAATGGTTGACCATAGCTCTAGCACCGAGCAGTACAAGATTCACCTTCAAAGCACAATTTCTCCAATACTACAAATTTTTGCACAAATGAAATGGTAAATGACATTTTTAACCCCATTTTACTATTATACATTTCATTTTTGCCTAAAGATATAATTTTTGGGTTTTAAAAAATATTTTGGAGGCCTTATTATTCCCCTGGAATGCAATTTTGACATTATTGACAGGTTTTAGAACAATTTTGTTCGTGTTTTATCTTGTCACTTTTACGAGCATAATCTTAGTTCGTTCTTAAGATAAAAAATATAAGAACGCACCGGGTAAACTTTTATCTCTTTTTTGGACCTACATGGATAAACGAGAAAGGATCCCCTTGGAGTCTTCTTTAAAATCTTTTCAGACTCTCTAAACATGAAAAGATTGTTGAGTGATCTTGATTCCTTTCCCACTCATTAAAAAGTTTGAAAGGGCGTCTTTTGAGTGATAATTTATCTCTTTTTTGGCCTCACAAGACTAATATTACGAAAAATGACAACATTGGAGTTGTCTTTAAGTTGTTTTCAGACTCTCTAAATATAAAAAACCACTGAGTTTACCTTCTCTGGTCTCGTTAAACAATCATACATTGAAGGGCCCATACAGGACCGAATCCTTACTTCTTCCAGTTCGCTAAACAAAGGAAGAGGGACTTACCGAAGGTGAGTCATATTGAGCATGTGTTACCCTTCTTGAGCTTGTTAAATTAAAAAGAGGTAATCTTCTATCTGGATGGGGGAAAAATTGAAGGAACCAAGCCAAACAGTTTTTGAGAACATTACCAGTAACTCTTACGGTCACCCTTAAACATGACACTTTGTATTTGCACGCATTTTAATCCACTGAACCTCTACACTGAGCCAATCCTCTGAGTTTCTTTTACTCCTTTGGGTCACCTGATGAAAGTCACAACATCCATTGCATCATCAAGTTTTGGTCCATGTCACGTTTCTGTTGTTGTGCCTCAGTGTTCAAGGGAAGTATTTTTCTTGAGAGTCATCCATCACAAATATCCTGTTTCAATACTCGTGTCAATCCATCTTCATTTGATCTACCAATTACATATTTTTTTCAGTTTCGTGTCATTGATGACGGATACATCAAGGCCCTCCTACGACGAGTCTATTCTTGTCAACTTCAACACATTATCTATGAACTAGACTTAGAAACCAGTTAGTACCATGGGACCTGCATTCCTCAATGGCAGGCCTCCTTGTGTCCGACAGTGGGTTTACATCATTGACCCCTACTTGGGTGATTCCATGGATGTTCGAATTCAAATCATTCAGTCAGATTCGTTGGAATGTACTAGAGTACCTTGGGAATCATTGACATCAATGGTGATCTCCCTCGCACTTGTTAGTGGTTTACCTCATTGACCGGTAATAAGGTGGTTTCTACTATGTTTGAAATTAGGACATCTATTCACATGGTTATATTTGTACTACATCGGGATCAGTAAGAATACCCTGGGTTGAGTTATCACTCTTATATATACTTTTCCCAGGTTTTGAAGGAGTTCTTTTGAACTATGACACATATACTGTCACATAGATCAACTTTGTATTGGTCGTGGATATGTCTTGTCGTCTCATGGATCCACTTTGTATTCTTCACGGATATGATTAGTTCAGTTCATAGGAGTATAGATCCACATTGTATCTTCAGTGGCTATACCTTTTATCAATATAATTATGTATCCGCAGTGTATTTTATGGCGGCCATACCTAAAAAGTATTTATCACTCAAGCATAGGTATGCCTGCCTTGGGTTTGAAAATTTTCATAATATTTGTTTGATGGTTGTGTGTAGATGTTTCTAGCCTCTCTGCATCCATACCCTTTCTCTAAAAATTCTACAAAGTACTTCAGTCATCATCGTCTTCTGAGTTCACACTTTAGGGGGCAATCTGTTACACATCAAAATCACTCATTGCAATGATGGCTAGTGTCATTGTTACAAATATCGTAAATGTCACAAACATTATCTTGTCTATGTCATCTCTCTAACGACATCATAAAGACAATTAAGACACCTCAAAGACTAGTCTTGAAGAAGAGAAATCAATTGACAAGGAGTACAAGCCTTTTGCCACTGAAAAAGCCACTCAAAAGTCAAATTTGGAAGGGATTGCTCCTCTACATAATATCAAGGAGCGTTGGCACTCTGTACCCTCTTCTAGGGGAGTGCTCCAACACTTTGTGTCCTTTTTGAGGGAGCACTAGCCTTTTTTCATCGAAATTTGGTTTGTTGGAGGAAATCAGGGTAGAATCCCCTCAATATCTGAAGGTGGTTGGATTCGAATCTGACATCAAGGCATGATCCTAGGGGAGATCCACAACTAAAGGAGAGGAATCCTCAACTTATCCCAAAGATCTCTCAAGTGGTTAGGTCTCTCCAAGCCTATATAAGGAGGCCTCTTCATGGTGAAAGCATAGATGGAGATATATAATTACACCAAACTTATGATCCCATAAGTGAGATTCCATTGAAGCATAATCAATGTAGATTACTTGAGAAAAGGGGTTGGACAAGGAGAGATGGAAGAATCTGTTGCACCTTCATCAGAGGATTGTAAGTACTCTTCATTTGTTCTCATTAATATACATACATGCTTGGCCTGTTTCTTTCAAGTTTGTGTTTGTTCCACATAAACTTGTCTGTAGTAGATAGATCTGTATTTGGGATAATCTGAGTAGAATAGGAAGCTTGTTGTATCCTAGTTTTTTCTACAGGACCTATCGAGGATCTTAGGATTGAAGATCAACTTGGACTTTGCGAGGGAAAACGCCATTAACAAGGTACACATTTTTCTTCTTCCTCTTCATATATTAGCTTAATTAGATCTAAAAGGATGTCGGTGACTGTTGGCACAGGGGAAAACCTAGGGTTCAACACTACAACAATGCACCAACAAAACCCTAGCTATCGGCCCTTTCAGAAACACCTGTGAAGAAGATGAAGTCTCACTTGAGGTAGAGGCAGGGGTGGTTGCAAGACTCAAGTGTCTGCAACCTTAGCTACGAAACAGATCTGTGATTATAACACTTAGCAATCACCTAACATAGATTAATTATCAATATTCAACCCTCATGATACCTCACAGATAGTACAGAGCATCGCAGTATGTACTTAGATCTAAGATAATGCAACACTTAGCCACAACAAGATAGATTAGATTCGACAGATCAAGCATTAAGCATATTACATATCAGATCTAACATGCATTCATACCTCAGAAGCACAAAGCATAATTAGATATATCTAAACACATCAAATAACTTAGAAAATGAAGAGACAAACACATCAGGTCGAGGCATAGAGAAAAACACATAGATTTACTGTGGTTCACCCCCACCCTGGGGCTACATCCACAAAGTTTTTTTCTTTATTAGCTTCAATTAATCAAGTTACAACATAGAGCCATCTAAATCCCTCTTCACATAGGACATAAGATCTGCACATCTCGCTAGATCCTTCTTCCTTGCACTACAACACAAAGCCTTCTAGAGTCTCTCACAGGGAATTGCACTTGGCTCTGCAATTCTTACACAAAATGCACAAAGCCTTTATCACACAGATTCAACCCTTTTCACTTAGCCTACATCACATAGATATATCATCCACTACTCTTCTATATGGACTATACATCTATATATACATAAAAAATATGCCTAAACATGGGTAAACCCATGGGCCGACATCCCAATCCCATTACATTATCCCCAAAAACCCAAAAAAGACCCAAAAAGGTGTCTATCTTCCATGATTTCCGCTTTGCATTGCGCTCCATCTTTGACAAGCTGTCGAAGTCCCAAAAATGGTCAAATATGACTAGTGTTCCTCAAAACTTGGTCAAGGGGCAACAGGCCCCCAACACTCACCTGTGACTCGTCTTGAGTCACTCAAGTCTGGGTATGTTTGCCTCAAAGGTCTCGATCTTGGCTCGAGCTGCTTCGACTTGTATTTTTGCTACTACTTCTTTCTCAGCGAATTCCTGAACAACCATTTTGTTGATAAGTCATTCCAGTTGTTGCTCGACTGTAACAACTACTTGTTCTAGTAGTGTTCCTTGGCCTTCAATTTCTTCAAAGAGTAGGTAGGCTGCCTCTTGGCTCAGCTGGATTTTCTGGGTGACTTCCATCACTTTGTTCTGCGTGGTAAGAACGATTTGTTGGGAAGTGCATTGCTCCTGGGATCTCTTCATCCTCTCGATGGGTGACAGGAGTTTGAGCTGTGCATGTATTGTATCTGTGTGTTGCTTTTCTTCCTAGAGTTTGGACTCTAGTTTCTTCAACTCTGGGTCTTCATATGGTTGTTCATATATTTGTGTGCTTCTTCTATTTAGCTGTTTACATTCTACAACAAGTGTTTTAATCCTCTCGACGACGCTCTGAGCATTCAATTATCATTGGTCGCACACTTCTTGCAGAGTCTGTTGTATGGTCTAAAGCTCTAATTCCACGTCCCTTTGTTAAAGTTGTTGAATAACTTTAGCCAACTTTGTCACGGCGAGGTGTCATGTGTCGTTGTTCTGATATCCTGACGAAGCTCAATTCCTATGATTTCTCCTTCTACGAAGTTTCCTTTGGAGTCTTCTATAGATTTTTGATCTTGGCTCTCTTCTTACTTAGCTTCCTAGCCTTCTTCTCAGTGAGCTTCATCTCAGTCATCCTTTTTTCATTATGATTCTTAACTTCTCTTGACATAGTCACTTCACGATGCAAAGATTCTTTCTTCATATCCAAGGGTAATACTCCTTCATCATATGGATTAGGTATTTCGGTCTTCTGTGGTTCCCCTAATTCTCTTATAGCTTTGAAATCCAATTCCCTAGTGTTCAATAGCTTAGATATGTTCTCTTATTCTTCCATCAAGTAGGTGATCCTTCTAGTCGTAAATTCCATGAGTTCTTGCTTCTTCTGTTCTACGGTTTCCTTTTCTTGTTTTCTCCAGATCTGGTCTTTTTCAATCTAGATCTTGCCTAACAAAGATGGAAATGGGGAATATTCCTCAATAAATTTAATAACTTTGAATTCTTCCTCTGTCGAAGCTCCATGGGTACTCATAGCTATCTCGGTAATCCTGCCACATAGGGTTACCATTTTTCCTTTAAAAAACCCTAATTTTCCTAGTGAAGGAACCATAGCAGGCCTTCCTATGGTTTCCCAAGTAATTTATGTCATAATGTTCATTTGTGTTACCTCATCCATAGCATAGTCAATGTCGAAGTCTCCTATTCTTACTTTGATTTTCTCCTTTTCTTTGAAGATCTCTAATAAACTGGCAACTTTATGTTCATCCAGGGTTTCTTTTATTTTCAGCAACATAATCTCTAATTCTTTCTGGGGTTCTTCTATAATCTTAGTCTCTTGATCTCCTTCATGGTTTTCTTGCTCCATATTCATCTTTTCAAGTCTAGCAATCATTCTAGGGAAATCCAGTACTTCATGGTCCATAGCCTTACAACAGAGGCAACTAGGGTATCTCCCAGGGCATTCCTTAGCAAGATGTCCTGGTCTTCTGCAACTGTAACAAAGAGTTACTCCTCTCTTTCTCTTCAATGATCCCCAAATTTTCTTGTACTTCTTTCTAGGGTCATAATGGCTAGCCTGCAAAAAATTATTTCTAGGATCCTGCATCCGTTGGTTAGTCCAAAAAATCTTTCTATGCATAGGTATAACATATATTTCATTATTCTTATCAAATCTATTCATATCAAACGTTCTTTTATCTAATAATTCCCTAGTTTTCAAGCTACGAAAAAATCTATCAAGCATACCTAAATCCATACTTTAGAAACAAAAAATTTCACTTCTTTTACTTCTACAGGGCACAAAGCTTCCAGATCTAAGAAATTTTAACTATTCTTACCTTTATCGGACCACAGAGCTTGCAGATCTTACTTCTTTTCTTCAGTATCAACCTCTTTTCTTCCATATCTGAATTATTTCCTTCATATCTTTCCTTCCTTCTTCAACACAGATATTTTCAGATCAAGTGGATCACTGCGCACTAGGACATAGATCCATTCACAGAGATTTCAGAATTTCAGGACGAATCTTTGCACAAATCTTCTTCTGCTTAGTTCCCAACAATCATAGTTTCAGGTCCCATCAACAAAACCATTTGTTGGCATAGGGGCAGACCCAGGGTTGAACGCTACAACAATGCATGAACAAAACCCTAGCTATCGACCCTTTCAGTAACACCTACGAAGCATATGAAGTCTCACCTGAGGTAGAGGCAGGGGTGGTTGCAAGACTCAGGTGTCTGCAACCCTAGCTGGGACACAGATCTATGATTATAACACTTAGCAATCACCTAGCATAGATTACTCATCAATATTTAACCCTCATGATACTTCGCAGATAGCACAGAGAATCGTAGTATGTACTTAGATCTAAGATACTGCAACACTTAGCAACAACAAGATAGATTAGATTCGACAGATCAAGCATTAAGCATCTTACATACCAGATCTAACATTCATTCATACCTCAGAAGCACAAAGCATAAATAGATCTATCTAAACACATTGAAGCACTTAGCAAAGGAAGAGACAAACACATCAGGTCAAGGCATAGAGCACAACACACAGATTTACTATGGTTCACCCCCACCCTGGGGCTACGTCCACAAAGTATTCTTCTTTATTAGCTTTAGTTAATTAGGTTACAACACAGAGCCATCTGAATCCCTCTTCTCATAGGAAAAAAATATCTGTGCAGCTCACTAGATCCTTATTCCTTTCACTACAACACAAAGCCTTCTACAACCTCTCACAGGGACTTGCACTCGGCTCTGCAAGTCTTACACAAAATTCACAAAGACTTGATCACATAGATTCAACCCTTGGCACTTAGCCTACATCACACAAATATATCATCCATTACTCCTCTATATGGCCTAGACATCTATATATACATACAAAATAGGCCTAAATATGGGTAAACCCATGGGCCAACATCCCAATCCCATTACATTATCCCCAAAAACCCAAAAAGGACCCAAAAAGGGATCTATCTTCCATGATTTCCTCTTCGTGTTGCGCTCCATGTTTGACAAGCTGTCAAAGTCCAAAAAACGGTCAAATATGACCAAGTGTTCCTCAAAACTTGGTCAAGGGCCAACAGTGACCAATGATAGCAACCTTTCGGTCTTGGTTTTTGGGGTCTATATATCAAGAGGGGAGTTGCTTGTCCATAGGAGAATTCTCCTATAACACTAACTGTCTGAACAAAACCATGCAAACATGTACAATTCTGGTTTATAAACGATCATAATTCCTTTTATTGATTTTATAAGAATTTTTTTTACTGTCCATAGACAATTTCCGGGTGAACATTTTTCCACTACTATTCCATACCTTTCCAATGACTTCTCCCTTGCTTAATTTTGAGTTTTGAGCAGGAATTTATGGCTATTTGAGAAATGGTGCTTCCTAGAAGGTGATCTATGTTCACTGTTATTAATTCTCATAGTTGAATTGGCCCTTGGATCCATGTTATATCCTCTCTTCAACGTCAAAACCTTTTCTTTACTTCTTTGGATGTAGGTTTGTTCAATAAGGGACCTCAAAGGCTCCTTCTCTAATCCCTTCTTTGTTTCAAACATAATTTTTGGGCACTATCTCCTTTTCTTCATCCTTCTAACACATGTGATCACGACTATGACCTAGTGCTATCATATAGGTGCTTATCAGGAGCCTTGAGAGCTTCGGGGCTCCAAAAATTCGGTTTCAAAAGCTCTTGTTACATCATGCCTCTCTTCTCCTGTACGTCGAACCAACGAACCCTTTCATAGTACATCTTCGGAGCTTCGAGGATCCACTGCTTTAGAGATTCATACAAATTACACCTTGTTTTCCCCCGAATGTCTGGATTGATGAACTCTTAGAGTCTCATCAACATACACTAACCAGTGTGCCACCTAGAAGAGTTACAGAGTGGAAACATGACAAACGTCTAGTGTGTCCAATTCACCCTTGGTGACATCAGTGGTCCACATCACTGCAAAACTTTGGGCTTTGACAAATTCTCCTTTGACACATCACAAAACCCCTGGACCTCTGAACTTCCAAAATTCAGAACCCTTTGGGGTCCACTTAGCTATATTGTCAACAATCCAGGTGGTGACACGTGGTCCCACTGTTGATCGACATGTGTTGGGTCACTATTGGTTCAAAGAGCATGTGAAAAGTAAAACACTTAATGATATGTGGCATTCCTAGTGGAGGTCCACATCACCCCCCCGTGACATCATCATGCCACGTCACTTTGAAACTTTCAAACTTTGGGACTTCGGAGGCCTAGAAGTTCTTCCAACAATTTTCCCTGAACACCAAACTCCCGAATTGTTTAACCTTCTGGGGCCTATGAAGTACAACTATCACCAATTGAAGTGGTGACATGTGGCCCCACCATCAAGTGACATGTTTGAGGTTCCAAGTAGTCGTAAGGGCCTGTCAAAAGAATGAAATTGAGTGACACGTGGTGGACCTAGGTAGGTCCACGTCACCCCCAGGTGATGTCACCACCACGTCACTTCGGTGCTCCGGGACTTCAAGGATCTTTTCTCCTAGTGCAACCACAACCATTTCTTTCAGTGTGCCGAAACTCCAAACCTTATTAATCTTTGCACACGTATCCCTTGGAATAGATGGTCTGTATTAGTTCCAGACTTTGGGACTTTGACAATCTTCTCCTCTTATAATTTTAAAAGGAACTGAGGGACGACTTCTGAAGGAATTTGGTTCTTATCCTCCATGCATCTTATCCGAATCCAACAGATGTGAAGGGTTGGTCCCTTCCCAAACTAGTCTGATGGCTCAAGTTTAACTTTGCAGCCCAACACCATGCCTACTGTGGTTTATCAAACAGTTATTCCTCCTGATATTTCCAATACCACCCATGAGCTCTCTCAACACCCTCTTGGCACTTTGTATATCAATTTTTTCCCTTTGGACAACAATTCCACTGGAATTTCTTCTATAACCACTTGTACGACCCATCTAGGCTCAATGTTGAAACCTTGTCTCTAATACCATATTGTAATGTCCCTGGGCCACCCTCACTAGGGACAATGCCACTACTCCAAAACCAAACTACTCTGATACCATATTGTAACGTCCCCAAGCCACCCACATCGGGGACAACACCACTACTCCAAAACTAAATTGCTCTGATACAAGATGATTAAAACTATCCATGGCCAGACATAGACCTGCTGGGCTATGGCAGACAGATCTCTTTGCAGAATAAATCACATATAAACTTAACATAAATAAACAGGGATAACATGAAAGCATACATGTAGCGAAACACATGATATTATTATAAGAATCACATACATGCACTAAAATACATCATTAACCATTAAGCACATAAATGATACTTATCTCTTAATTGTAGTGCACTGATTGCGTGCAAACCTTCCACGAACCTCCTAGCCCTAGATCACGCTTCTCTTCACTCTCAGCAGTGGGTCACCCCCGATCTGGGACTAAACTCCACCGGGAAAGGGATTCCTAGGCTAGAAAAGGACAACAGGAAGTTGCACTAGTCTACAGGAAGGATTTCCTCTAAGGTGCCACTTACGCCCACCACTCATAGACTCTCATTCTCCACATGCCTATCCCACCCTAGTAGTATACACCTTCACTATCACACATTGCATCAACTGCTCCACCTCCCTTCTAGGGATTCAACAATAGGACGAACATGAATTCTGAGATCTCTGTAGCTACTACTGGACTCCCTCTAGGAGAAATCACTTCCTCAAGAAACTCTCTCACCTAGAGAGAGTTTCTCATAGGCCTGACAACTTCCTTCGTTAATCCATGGGCTCGACAACGTGCTTCTTCAATCCAGCTCCTCAACACATGGGCAAGGGTTATGGCAACAAAGAAAAATGGATGTGGGGGCACGATAATGGCAGAACGAAACACATGCAACCCACATGGTAGAGGTTCGACAAATCTATCACTTTGGGCTTGTTGCATAGGTTCGGGATGACCAAGGGTTCAACAATAGCGTACTAGGGTTTTACTGCTTTCCTATTGGCTATGTGCGTGAGTTGACAGAATGGCCAAAGGATCCCCCAAAATAGTCAAAATCCACACATATATTTGCATGTGCCTGAGATGAAACATGGCACTCATGACATGCATTCCTATCCATTTGGAAGTCATTCCCCTTCCCACAAGAAACTTAAGATAAATTCATATCCACCTCACAACATTTAGAATAATAATATGTATTATTCTCTGATTTTTAATCTCTTCATCTCAGCCCCCTTCCCTTACCCAGCCTAGTGGAGCCTAGTCCCCCATACTCTTTCATCGTGGTCGTTCTACACGTAGTGATGTTTTTATATTAATGATTTGAATATTTAGATATACAAAATATGCTCTTGGCCTTAACATCCTAGGCTCTCTATCCCAACTATCACATAAGCCTCCTATATTATCATTACTTAGCTCACCATCCTATGAAAGTTTTTTACAATTCATGATTAAAAATTAGGGGCTCGACATTGGGGTATTAAATCGAATGTCATCATCATTTTCATTGTCATCATCATTGTCATTTCCATTTTCATCATCATTGCCATCATTGTCATCATCATTATCACTTCATCATCGTCATCATCATCATGGTTATCATCGTCATTTTTATAATTGTCATCATAATTATATTCATCATCATCCTCATCATCATCAACATCATTATCATCGTCACCATCATTGTCATCACCATAATCAACAATTTCATCATCATCGTCCTCTTCATCTTCATCGTCATCATAACTATTTTCATGATCAACTTTGTCATTGCCATCATCGACATCGTCATCATTGTCTTCATCATCATCATTGTCATTTTCATCATCATTGTCATTTTCATCATCATCATCATCAGCAGCATCAGCATCATCATCATCATCATCATTATTATCATCATCGTCATCGTCATCGTCATCATCATCATAGTCAACATCATTTTCATCATCATCATCGTCGTCGTCATGATCATCATAGTCATCATAGTTTTCTTCATCATCATTGTCATCACCATAATCAACATTTTCGTTGTCATAATCATCATCGTCGTCATTTTTTGCATCTTCATCATCATCATTGTCACCATGATCATCGTCATTGTCATCATCATCGTCATCGTCATCATCATTGTCATCATGATCATCATCATTGTCATCGTCATCATCATCATCATCATCATCTTATTTTTCATCATCATCATCGTCGTCATTGTCACCATCATCATCGACATTGTTATCATTCTCATAATCATCATCGGTGTCATTGTCATCATCGTCGACATCATTTTCATCATCATCGTCAAGTCATCATCATCTTTGTTGTCACCATTATCATCATCATCATTGTCATTATCATCATCGTCGTCATTTCCATTGTCATCATCGTCATCGTCATTTTCATCACCATAAGTATTGTCTTAATCATTGTTATCATCATCATAATCATCATTGTCATCATCATCATGGTCATCATTTTCATTGTCAACATCATCATCATCATCATCATTGTCATCATCATCGACATCACCGTCATCATCATCATGATTATCATCACCATAATCAATTTTTTCATCATTGTCGTCATCATCGTCATCGTCATCATCGTCATTTTCATTTTCATCATCATCATCATTTTATTTGTCTTCATTATCATCATCATTGGCATGATCATCATCATCACCATCATCATCGTCATCATCATTTTTGTCATCATCACAGTTCTCGTCAACATCATTATCGTCGTCATCATCATCCTCATCATCATCATTGGAACCATCATATCATTTTCACTATCATCATCATCCTCATTGTCATTGCCATCATCATTGTCATTTCCATCATCATCATCATTTCCATTTTCATCATTGTCATCGTCATTGTCATCACCATAAATATCAACATCATTGTTAGCCTAATTTATTTTCATAAATGGGACACTATTATGTCAATATAGGGTTGGCAAACTTGTGAGGTACAATCACTATATGTGAGGAAATATCTCTTAAACTATTCTACAATCCTTTAAACTATGAATGAAATTCAAACTTGACAATGATAATCAACTACTAATGAAATCTCTTAACTAGTTATGACAGGGAAAATGCAAACTAACATAATCTTTGATATTTTAACCAAGAACTAATTCTGTCAATTTAAGTTTATCATGGTTTCACTAGTAGAAAAGAAAATTACAATATTTCAGTGACTCTACAAGAGATGGATCTTATAACAATACTGTATTAACTTGTGAAAATTAAAGATTAAAAATAACACTTAATACACCCATTCAAAACAAAAATATTATAGATTAAGATATAATGCTTTCAATCTATAGTTATCACATCCTCATTAGTGGAAAACTCAGGTTGCAAGCCTATATTTCCTTAATGATTGTTGGCTCGTGCAAAAGTACTTTGTTGGCTTGTGAGAATTATAGATTGTAAGGATGTTAATCATTCATTCAAATGAAAAGGGTTCTAAACTAAATTCTAATTCCTTCAATCTAGAGTTATCACAGTCTCATTGGTAGAAACACAGGCTGTAAGGTTATGTTGCCTAAATGAATGTAGGATATTGCAATAAACATTATTGAATTATGAAGTATATATTGTAATAATGATAATAAATCATCTACTAATTATATCAAATGAAAACTGAAATAAAATCTGAGCTTAAATCTAGAAATTAAAAGGCTGATATATAAACAAGAGAGTGACATGATTTACCAAAATAAGAAGATACAAAAAAATAAAGGTATGCATAGAAATTTACAAGAGTGACATGAAATAGATAAAGGAATCCCTATAGGCTTAACACATACATAGTAAGAAAACAACTAACTGGAGAAAATCAGAGCTCTTATATTGATCATAAAAATTGTTTACAATCTTCAGTTCATAGGTTCTATCTCTATTCAAATTCCCCTCAAAGCTTCATTTTAAAATTATTTATACAAGGTGAGATATAACATCTAGCCTAGAATTACTCTCATAGAGTAATTATATAATCAAGTATCTTGTAAATAAATTTTATTTGATCTCGATTGAGTGATTTATCCTTGATTTCGTGCATAATCTTGTATCCCTATTTATGTTGCTATCAAATTTCCTACTGATATCTGCATTGACTGGAGTTTTAACTAGACCGTTTCTAACGCTTTTACTCACATCCAAGGGGACACACTCTATAGTATGAAGACATGGATCATAACCCACATGCATGTTTTCTCCAAACTACTCTACAACCATATAAATGAACGTTGTATTACAAGAATAGATTTATTTATGAAATTATTGATAAAATCCAAATTTTGAGTATTTTAACTTGTTGATTCTTAAAAATTAAAAATTAAATAAGAAATTACCTAATATGCCTTTGAATGCATTTATTAAGCAAATATGGATGTAAAATGTAGAAAAGAGATAGATAATAGGGTAAAAACATCATAGGATTAGATGCTTTCTGGATGACAAAATAGAGTACCAACATTCCCCCAAGCTAAAACCTTTGCATGACCTCATGCAAATCAAAATTTTGACAAAATTGTTTTCCTCTCCTTTTCATATTGCTCCAGCTACTTTGAGTAAAATATCCACACTTGATGTGAAATTTTTTCTAACTTCCCTCTGTTTTTTAGCTGAATCTTTTACCTCAAGTTCCTCTGTTTGGGATTTCACATTTTTCCTTAGTTTATTTGTGTTGGAAGTATATATTGTTTCTTAAGTTTTCTCTTGAATGAACTTTTTCATTTTCCTCCAATTTCTTCATCTCCTCCTTCAATTTCTAATTTTCATTCATTATTTTGACATTGTTCTTCTTTAAGAGTTCATTATCTATTTTAATGTGCCTTTCTAAAACTTGCATTTCCTTGANAATATGGATGTAAAATGTAGAAAAGAGATAGATAATAGGGTAAAAACATCATAGGATTAGATGCTTTCTGGATGACAAAATAGAGTACCAACATTCCCCCAAGCTAAAACCTTTGCATGACCTCATGCAAATCAAAATTTTGACAAAATTGTTTTCCTCTCCTTTTCATATTGCTCCAGCTACTTTGAGTAAAATATCCACACTTGATGTGAAATTTTTTCTAACTTCCCTCTGTTTTTTAGCTGAATCTTTTACCTCAAGTTCCTCTGTTTGGGATTTCACATTTTTCCTTAGTTTATTTGTGTTGGAAGTATATATTGTTTCTTAAGTTTTCTCTTGAATGAACTTTTTCATTTTCCTCCAATTTCTTCATCTCCTCCTTCAATTTCTAATTTTCATTCATTATTTTGACATTGTTCTTCTTTAAGAGTTCATTATCTATTTTAATGTGCCTTTCTAAAACTTGCATTTCCTTGAATTCACTCTTCAATTCCCTGACCCATTTCTTTTTATTTTTCAATTTTGAATTTGAGATCAAGGTGGGGAGTTTGACTTGGTCCTGTCCTAGTCCAAAAGGTTCTCTTTTTGTAAAAGAGGTATTTGCAGAAATGTTTTCCTCCATTTGCTCTAGATTTGGAGAAACTTCCCTATCAATAGTTGTTGGACATAATGTCAGACAATTGGCTTAGGTTGATGGAAAATTGTTCTAGATTGTTGGTTGTCATTGATGTCAACCCTTGGAGAGTGATATTGTATATTGATGTCAATCCTTAGTGATTGACGTCAACCCTTGGAGAAGTGTGGTAGTGAATTTTGGTAGCAAAAAGGCATGGATAAGGGACCTGAGTCTGTTTGAGGTATAAATGCATGGAAATTAGTGAATTTACAAGTAGTTATATTCTAGATGGATAGTATATGTCATTCCATTTCTGGTGATATGTGGAACATCACATAAATCCTCACGGTTAGAGAGTTATGACCATATGAAGTTGGAGAACCCTCATGTGTTATCTAGAAGATCCTAGAAGGTTAAAGAAGTCAAATTATTCTAGAAGCTCCTAGAATAAGTTGACCATTAAAAGTGGTTATTCATGGGTTAAAGTGGTTGCAACAAGAAAACAATTAAAAATAAATTAGTTTCAACTAGAATTGGAGAATTTACTATTTGTGGATAAAGTGGTTAAGTGGACAAAATGGTTAAGTGGACAAAGTGGCTAAGTGGACAAAGTTGGTTGAGTGGACAAAGTGGTTAAGTGGAAAAAATGGTTAAGTGGACAAAGTGGCTAAGTGGACAAAGTTGTTAAGTGGATACTTCTATAGGAAGCTACTTGGAGAGTATAAATAAGAGAGAAAGGGTATTCCATTAGTATCCATTGAGAATATTGAATATATACAAGTGATTGAGGTAACCAAAAGAGATCTAAGGTGAATTTTAGAGGGAAGGTGAAGTAAACAAGGCCAAAATTCAAGGGAGGATAAAGTATTTTGATGATGCTTTCTAAGGTATGTTATTTACAAGTCATCTCACCATTTTTCACAATAACGTTTTTTCTACCATGATTCAGACAACGAAATCTTGAGGCCATTGAGAAAACATATCCAAGTAATTGTTATAAAAATGTCAGCTTGTGGGTCATTGTATTTTGGGAGTTACACTCAGTGGAAAATAGGGATTGTGGCTAGTCTTGAAACTAGTCTAAAACAGGGGTTTCTGGTAAAAACGTCATAACTTCTTCATAAAAGATCCAAATTCAGTAAGACCAAATGTATTGCCTATATTACAGTCTTTAGTATTAATTGTACCATTTTAAGATCCATACAAAACATATTCCATGTGGGGCATGCTTTACAAGTTATCTCTCTAGAATAAGCCATAATTCAACAATGTATTGCATTTTTGCTATAACTCCTTTTTTGGGAGGTTCCAAGCAGTGAAACCTCGAGGAATTGAAGACAATACACTGAAGAAATTTGTGTACTATTTTTAGATATTTATTCATTACAGGTACATAGTTATTATTATTTCAAGTTAGGGTTGTTGACTAATCCAAAATTAGTCATGTGAGACTAAAGTAAATTTTAATGAAAATGCTAGTCTCTTGTTGTTAAAGTTAAGGAAGGTTTGTAGGTATGTGATCATATACACCAGGTCTGTTACAAAGTTACAAATCATATTTGGATGATGAAATTGATGAGGGATTTTGGTTGATGTATGTTACAGATAGAGGTTGTATAACAGTGAGGTTGTGGCACATGGTTTGATGTAAGGGTTTATGGTATTTGGTTATGGATAGTGTGATGTATTGCTAGAGAAATTTTGATGGTTATATTGGTATATGTATTTGGTATATGGTTGAGGTAAATGTTGGGTACTTGGTTGAGACAAGTAGTTGATGAGTTGGCACATACATGAGGTGTATAGTTGATGATGTTGGTACATCTTGATGAGTCATAGTTGATGAATAGTTGATGCATGATTAGTACATACTTGGTACATGGTTGGAGGCACTTTTTAGTAGTATTGTTGACACATGGTTTATGGATGATGTAACATACTTGTCTTGGTATATTATTAGAAACACATATTTATCTTGGTGATGATTATGAGTTGTTGTGATATGTTTGGTTGATGCACATCTTGGTGATATTGTGCATATGGTTGAGAATTGTCTCGATGAGTAGATCTGATTTGGATGATAAGATTCATGAGACATGTTGTTATAGGTTGTTTGGATAGGTTGTTGTGACAAGTTATTTGTACAGGTTTGGTGCATGGTTGATGCACTTGTTTATGGTACAGGTTGATGCATGGTACATGTTGGCACATATTATTGATACAAGTTGATGCATGGTACATGTTGGCACAAGTTAATGGTACAGGTTGTTTACATGTTATTTGTACATGTTGATTACAAGTTTTATGGTACAAGTTTTAACAGGTTTTTTGGTGTAGGTTGATTGGTACAAGTTTATAGCAGTATATCTCACAGTGATAGTGTGAAAGTGGTTCCATCATTATACTTATATTTTAGGGTGATTGGATGGGGCAAGGATAGGTGGTTGTAGCCACCTTCCAGTTGTATCCATAGAACATAGGGGGTTGTAGCCTCCTTCTAGTTGTAGCCTTAGAATTGGGGAGTTGGAGCTTCCCTCAGGTTGTAGCATGAGAAACTAGGGGGTTGGAGATTCCTTCCAGTTGTAGCTAGATAATTGGAAGTTGTTTCTTTCTTGAATGCAATTCTTGACATATAATAAAATCATTCTGTGGTTTTCTCCTGCATTGGGTTTCCACATAAATATTGGTGTACTGTGCATTGTGTGGATTTGTTTGTTATTTTTTATTATGCACCGATGAATGTTAATTCTTATGATATATTAATATATTGATGATGAACACATGAAGATGGTTGAATAAGTAAAATAATATACTTTGTGGTTTAAAGGATTAATAATTGGTATAATTTCTCATTATTGATTCACCCCCCCTCTTGGTAATCCAACAATTGGTATCAGAGGAGGTTCCTTTAGAAAACAGTTTAACCATTGGAAGGAGATCATGGATTATTCTGAGAATGGAGTACCACTGCATAATGGTGAAAATGGTTTAGAGTATGAGATATGGAGTGGAAGGAAAAAATTATTTTTAAAGGAACAAGGGTATGATATTTTGCGATCAGTTGTTATAGGATATGATAGTTCAAAAAGGGAAAAGACTGCATCTAAGAAGGAATTGAAGAAGAATAACACAATATCAATGGATTTCATTTGGGAAGTATTACTTAATCCAGTAAGAGAAAAGGTTGGTAAATGTTCATCAGATAAAGAACTTTGGGATAAGTTACATAATGTTTATTCTTCATCCATCACAGAAATAGAAAATGCCAAACAATATGTAGGTACATAACATGAAGAAAGTTGCTCATCATGTCAGATAGCTTCAGAAGAGGAAGAGTATGAAGAAGCAAAAGTTGATTATAGAGAACAATTGATCAGTGAAATTGAATATCTAAATAAAGAAAGAGAAGAAAACAAACCATCCAAGAAAGAATTGATGAAGCAAAAGGACAGTGTTCAAGGTTCCAAAAAATCTCAGTAGGTCATCAAGAATTTAAGAGCTTAGCTAGAAGAGGCGAGAAGAATTGAAGAAACTCTAGAATATCAAAAGAAATGTTTAGAAGCCAACATAGCAGCACAAAAGGAAGAAGCAAAAAATAGAGAAAAGATATAGACATATCATCTCAAGGAAAGAATCGATGACTTAAACAAACTTGAGGAAGAGTTTGGTCAAGAAGAGAGATGACTCAAAGAAGAAATAATTACATTGAAAATCCAACTTGAAGAAGAAAAGAGAACATAAGAGGTCATGAAGTCTCAGATAATGAAGAAAGAAGAAGAGGTTGATAAGCTAGAAGAACAAGTTGTCACACTAAGAGTCAAAGTTGTCAAGCTAAACAAGAATGTTGAAGAGACTAAAACGTTTACATCAGTAGTAGAGAATGAAGAGAATCACTCTAGGTTGCTAGAAAAGAAGAATTAAGAAAAGAGAAAGAGTTATGCATAAGTACTCAAAGGAAGGAATCATGGTCAAACAGAATCTAAGAAAACTAATAAAGATACATCTTCAATGTAATATCCCTATTTCCCCAAGTTTGTAATTAATCATAAAATAGAAATTACCATGCTAAGGCATGTGGACAATGTAAATGTATTATTGTTTGAGTTGCCAATAACTAACTATGGAGGTGAAACCTTGAAAGTACTTTCCATGATATCACTAGAGGAATAATGTGAAAACTATACAAGAGGGTTCATTATATCAAATAACCCCAAATTTCCCTTGATGAGGATGATAAACCTCCTTTGAATCCCAAGGAGAGAAATTAGTTAATGAAGAAAGGACCAGTGGTTGAATTATAAACCACCCCCATGAATGGGAGCATGGTTTAGATGTAGAATGTTAGCCCAAAGTACCATAGAGACCTGCACACCTGAGCTTCCTTCTGACAGAAGGAACATGATGGGTTGGGAACCTTCCAAAATAAGGAAGGTAAGATAAATATGCACATACAACTAAAGAGAAGACACGAGACGAGAGCACAATCTCGTAAGAGAGATGCAGAAAGATCTCCAGGGGATAATGAATAGAAGGACATGAGATTTATGCTAAGTGAGCATCTGATAAACCTTGTCGAGGCCATGTAATGTCCCCATTTTGGGACATTATAACATTACAACATTTCAGTGTGTTATGCCTACCCGAGTAGCCAGATAGGGGTGACAGAGAGTTCGAGAGATATTGAGGGGTTTATTTGGGCTCGACTTGTATCGTTCATCATCAGGATCCATTCCGCACAACTGGGCTTTGGTTCCATTGCATTCTGACGATTTTCATAATTTTGAGTTATTATGGGTCATATCTTAATTAAATTCACTAAGAAGGTCATAATGTGCATATTACTTGGAGAAACATCTTAGTGTAATAGCTCATCATAATTGGGAGGAAGAGAATTACAGGATAAGATGATGAGAAGCGACTTTCAGTGGTCAGAGAAGCCATCAGGATCGATAAATCACGTTTTAGAGGCAAAATGGTTAATTAAATAATTAATTAAGTGATTTAATCAAAGAATAATAAAATAGAGTAAAATTCAC
Source organism: Picea sitchensis (assembly GCA_010110895.2). NCBI lineage: Eukaryota > Viridiplantae > Streptophyta > Pinopsida > Pinales > Pinaceae > Picea > Picea sitchensis. Next base: position 39,634 of record SNQJ01S0051857.1, read on the forward strand.
TGGGAGGGAAAAGGTAAACAACGACTTAGGGTTTTGGGAAGCTATAAAGGAAGGGTAAAGAAACCTAATTCATTATGCATTGTTATGATTTGATGTTGAGAGTTCCTAGAGGAGGAAGAGAGTCGACTTTACTGTTTTGTGGATTTCTGGAGGAGACCACCACCATTGACCGGTTTAGGTGTTGAGAGACATACCCTAGCCCATCAGAGATACCATCCATGTATTTCACCGTGCTATTCAGGAGTATCTCGTGTAGAGTGCGTAGCTCAGTCAGTAAGGGCACAAGTCAGATTGAGGGTTTGTGGAGCTACATGAGTTCCAAAATCAGATTACAGTTTCCTTCCGACCAAGTTGAGATCCAGCCAAGGCGCTTAGATTGAGCCAGTTTCTAATATATTCTGAAGGTGGAATATTGCATGGTGCATCATCCATCCATTTAGGGTACACCTCTTTCGACAGGATATTTGAGGTTGCATATGGAGCGTCAAGGCAGATTTGGGGAAACCCTTCCAACCCAGTTCTGCATTTGGTGAGACGATCATTTTGAGTCCTATAAAAGAAGATTTCATTGGTGGAATCATTTGGGGTGCGTCCAGTGTCCCAGGAGGTGCGCAAACCCCCCAGGGATCCAGATCCAGTGCCTCAGAGACCAGATATGACATATGGCACTCATCCAGTTCATTTTAGAGGACAAGGTGCTTCTATTGGAGTAGTTTCTAGCTCATTCCGATGGTCTATCCTTCCGGGCTAGTTTTCTAGCTGGTAGTGGTTACCGTACCTCTCCTAAATCACATATTTTTGATGATCTATCTGTGCATGCATCTGATCTGCCTTCATTTTATGATCATAGGTATTTTTATGCTATTTGTTTGTATTTTAGTGACGATCCATGAGATCTAGTTGACGATTATACTCTATATTTCCAGTATGTTATTGTATTTCCATGCTTGAGTTGCATAATACATGTTATTGGGTAGTTGATGTTCTTTACTTCCACATGCATCCTCTATATACTATTTAAACCATAAATACCCACCATGCACATTCAATAACCAACATGCACATGAAATAACAATAAATATCTCAAGCACACAACTGAAACAGATCCAGAAACCCCCAGTGTATCAGATCTGCGAGACAGAACATTAGATCAGTAGCAAATATCTTGATCAACGGGATCAAGGTATTTCAGTGGTATCAAAGATTTAGTCCTGGAATCTTGTGACTAAAGTCAATGAGTTTAGCAGGTGACCCAAAAGGTAGAGAGGATGTGGGGAGACAAATATGAGCAACTAGAGGGAAATGGTAAGGTGTTGGCCCTTGGTTATGAAAATAAGCGAAGATCAAGGAAGAAAAGACAAAATGCGAACTGCGCGGAAGACAAAGTGAAGTAAAAGGTAGCAAGTCATTGGATGATGAGACTGAGGATGATGGATCAACAAGAAAGAATGATCGCAGATAACTCAACAAGCAGAAAAATCCACCATTGGATGCTTTGAAGCACTACACGAGAAGGAAGGAAAGACAGGTTGGAAAATCCCTGAAAACACGGGTCAAGTTGACCTAGGGTTTTAGACATCTAGGGTTTGGTATCTAGGTTTTTGACACCTAGGTTTCAGCCTAAGGATGTCGGTGAGTGATTGTAATGTATAAATAGAGGTCAAGAGGACCTGAGATGGGTTGTTGTCATTATTGTTACTATTGTTGGTGTTGTGATTGTTGTTGTGTGATCGAGTAAGGACTATTGTGTGAGAGAGAGAAGTGTTGAGTACGAGAGCCTTCTGTCTTGTAAGATATTCAACTGGGTGTGAATATCAACCCCACAGCTGGGTGCGCATGGAAGGGAGAGATAGAGAGAAGAAGAAAGAAGATCTGCTAGCTAAGAGCGCATACAAGAACTGTATGCTTCATCTTAATACATTATAAAGCAAAGTTCTGTGGATGTAGCCCTAGAGAGATGGTGAACCATGTATATCTTGTCTTGTGTGTATGATTGATGTTATGTTCTTTTTCCTTGATATATTGTTAGTGCATTACTGTGGTAGATATGATAGATGTGTGGAATATATCTAAGATGATAAGTGATATATGCATGATGTATTGTTATAGTGTGGGATCCACTTGATAGTTCCCTTGGTTGTATACATCTCTGTCCTGCAACCCCCCCATAGCTACTTTGGGTGACATTGCATCTTCTTCACAGGTGTAGCTAAAAGGGCCACTAGTTAGGGGTTGTTGGTGTGCTCTTGGAGCTAAACCCTGGGTCTGCCCCTGTGCCAACAAGTGGTTTTGTTGCCAGGACATGAATCTTCGTGAGGTAATGTCAAGGTGGTTTCCATCAAAGACATAAATTCAAAAGTGGATAGAGGATCAAGAGAATGAATTCACTTAAGCCCAGAAAAAGAACCCTAATATTAGTACAGAGTATTGGTTGGAGAGATATATCTTTACTGATATACACAAGATTTTCTTTGGAGGAATCCATCATGAGCTATATGAGTGTTCAACTAGGTTAGAAGATACCCAGATTGAGATCAGATCTAGACCTCCCATAGTTTGGACGTCGAAGTTGATCAAGAAGGTCAAGAGAGTTGATAATGCCATGTCACGAGTAGTAGATCATTGGTTTGATAACACCATTGGAGGTTACATCATCGATTTTGTTGTTGACATAGTAGAGTCATATAGCCAAGCCGAGAGATATTTCTTCAAGGGACCCAAAGGAAAATTTTTACATTTTCTTAAGTTGAAAATCAAGATGCTATTGCATGAGAAGAACATCTTGAAGGTACAATAGACTGGTCAGATTTGAAAAAAAAAAACTAATGTTCAAAAATTCAAACAGCAACAACAACACAGAAGATGGACATACACACACTGGGAGAGCGTTCAGATAAGTTCATCTTGCGATCCTATTTAAGCATAACTATGGGGATGAGGGTTTCTATAGTGGAGAAGAGGTAGATTTGATGGACAAAGAGCATTCAGAACCCACTAGGGCAGAGGAAGGAAAAGCTGAAGAACCTCGCTAAGACGAGCCAAAAACTTCAGAAACTGTGTAGACTGCTAAAGTAAGTACTATTAATCCCTATGTTGTTTCAGTAGCACTAAGAAATCAGAATAACCAGAGTCACTAGAGTCCTCAGAGTAATATTACTAGCAGTTCATCATATATGTAGACTGGAAACCTAGGAAGATCTATGGTAGATGAGATGAGACTCCCTATATTTAGGGGAGATGGGTCTGAAGACCCTGATCAACACTAGTTCCTATGTGGAGCCATATGGAATATTAAAAATTTCACCGATGAAGTTGTTATAGGAACTCAGTTTAGTACTACCCTAAGAGATCATGCACTGAGTTGGTACATGAAGCTTGTCCAAGGACTTGCATAGCCTAAGCCGTTGAATTATATCAAGAATGCATTGATTGCAGAATTCAAGAAACCCAAATCGGAGTCACAACGTATCACAGAGCTGAAAGAGATCAATTAGAAGGTAGTCAAACCTATTTCGAAATTTGATCAAAGATTCAAGACCTTAACAAGCCGATTGAATTTTCAGATCCCATATGAGTAGAACAAAGATTGGTTCATTACTACCCTTTTACCACACATCAGAGTTCCTCTGATGCAACAGAAGATTTATTCACAGGCTAAGGCACTAGAGATCACCATGAAGTTAGAATCAACCCCTATGGGAGAATCCATCTTAGTTATGAGTCAGATCTTGAGTCAGCTAACTAGTTTGTCTCTGCGGGTCGAGGATATGAAGAAAGACAAGGGAAAAGATAAAAGAGAAGACATTTGGTGTTTCAGATGCAGATCAAAAGGATATGACAAGAATCACTGCCCCCTATTTCATGAATACTTGGCCTCTGGAGCTCTGATCCCTTTAAAGTGAGTCACCTTACCCTGGTGTGCGGTATGTCGAAATAGACATTGCCCTAGTGAGTGATATTACATGCAAAAATATGTTCAGACACCCACAAATTTGTATTGCACGTTCTGTAAGTCCATGGGACATGATGATAGGGATTTTAGGGATTACGATCTGATGCATGAAAGGTCAAGAGACATATACAAAATTCAAGATGAAGTACAACAAGAAGGAAACACTACGCAGTATAACTCCCCTCAGAGAGGAGACTTCAATCCTCACGATGGATTCAGAGAATGAGGAGGAGGAGGAGGTATGGGTCAAGGTCGAGGATAGATAATTCGTTATAACTGCACACAACTAGGACACCTAGAAAGGGATTGTCAGAACCCTTGTACCACTTGCAGCTATTGCAACTCCTTCGATCATGTTATCAAGGAATGTCCAACATTGTTGGCTAAGATTAAGGAAAGACGAGGACCTCAACAAAACCCGCAAGTTCAACTGATATATGATGAACCTCACAGAGAAGACCCTAGATTCGGTGTTATCACTAGAGGAGGCGTTGTTACAGGAGAAGACATACTGATCCAAGGAAAGGCTACAAAAGACTCAGGAATCAGGAAAGTTGCATAAAAGACTCAAACTTTTGATGCAAAGAAAGAAATACATATATTTGAGGAGGCAAGAAAAGAGTTAAAACAAGACAAGGCTCTTCATCAAAGGCATGGCTAGAAGTAAGGGAATATGGGATACCTCAGGAATTTGATCGGTCTGCTTCGCCAAGAGAAGGAAAAGAGGTAAGCAAGCTCATGGAATTTCTATATACTTGTATTAGTTTGATTCAGGATGAGAGCGCTATACAAGAACTACAAAATTTAATCAAAAATTATGAGCTAGGAAATATAGACCCCTAATTGGGCAGGACACCAAATCGCTAAAAAAAGAAGGACAAATAAGGAATTACACTTGAATGCTCAAATAGGAGAATATGATATAGACTATGTGGTCCTCGACTTAGGGTCGGAGGTCAATGTCATGACGAAGAAAACCTGGGCACTAATGGGAAAAATGAAGTTGATATATTCCCCTATCAGGCTCAGGATGTCTAATCAACAAGCTGTCAGCCCCTTTGGAAGATTGGAGCATGTTCCTGTGGACATCGACAGAGTAAGAAAATTTGTAGATTTTGAGGTAATTGAGATAGTTAATGATAGTTGTCCTTACCCTGCGTTGTTATGAATTGATTGGGCTTTCAATAATTCCAATGTGGTTGATTTAAAGAAAAGACGTATGACATTTGAGGGTAATTTCACCTTTAGATCTAGATGAAGGTTAGCGATACATAGAGTCCATCGGAGAAGAAGATCACACATATGAACTGGAAAACATATAAAAACTAACAACCAGATAACATGATTACATTAATCCTACAATTGATGGAAACCTAAGATGGCGAAGTGACAACGCATGTTCCTCAGACTTAGAAGAAGCACCGAAGAATTGGCAGAATAAAATGTGTGAAGTATCTACAAGAAGATGTGTTAGATTAACTAGAGAAGTTCATTGGATTGACACAACAATAATTAACTTACCCACCTTTGATGGTTTGAATCCTTTAGAAACCTTCTTGTCATACTTTGAAGAAAGTGTACCAATGCAAAAAATATTATTGGCAATGGATGAGGTCCTGAAAGCCACACCAACAAGATGGTTGGGGACACACAAAAAAAACATTATAGAATGGGTACAATGTCGTACTCTGATGACAACACGGTTCTCAACACAAGTAGAAGGCTGTGAAGTTCAATAAATAGGTCGAAGTTTCCCAAAGGACCATGTGCGAAGTTGTAAAGCAGCCTAGAGAAACATTCCTCAAGAGCAATGGGTGCACAAATTCATTAACACACTCGACACGACACCTATCAACTGGTACCTTCAAGAAGAGTTGTGCCTCATCACTACATACTGGGAAGGTATGACTCAGAATTTTGTAACCACCGTCTTATTTGAAAGTCAATATCCTTGAGTATATCAATCATTACAAATTGTAAGACATAAAGTATTCGAGGAGGCATCTAACCTCCCTTTGGAGCAAGAAGAGGACGAATGGACTACGCCTCTCCAGAAACTGCAAGGTTGTTACAACATCAATGCTGAGGAATATGATGATCCAAGAAAGGTGAACATCGTAGAAACAAAAGGCCAAATATATTTGGAAGGACCAGGATTTGAGTTACCATTCATTGGACAATCAATCAAGATTAGGAAAGTCAATATTGGAACAGAGCAACCACTGAAGCTTGCAAATGTTGGAGATTACTGGGATGTTGCTACTATTGACAAGATAACATAATTACTGCATGAATATCAAGACTTGTTTCCAACCAATTTCACTGATATGAAGGGCATTAAAGGTCCCATGGGAGAGATGAGGATCCCTTTGAAAGTATATGCAAGACCAGTCAAACAAAGACCCTACAGATTGAACCCTAAATATAAGGAGAATGTGAAGATTCAGCTCGACAGAATGTTGGAAGATGGGATTATAGAACCTATGGAAGAGTCAGAGTGGATTATCCCTATGGTGGTATAGGACAACAATATAGCAGAGATTATGATTTGCATAGATCTCAGGAAGATAAATGATGCATGTTTGCATGACCCCTTCCCTACGCCATTCACTGACGAAGTGTTAGATAATGTGGGAGGCCAAGAGGTATACAACATTTTCAATAGAATGGGGGTCATATCAGTATACGGTGATGCCATTTGGATTGAAGAATTCCCCAACCATATTTTCCAGGGTAGTGGTTGAAGCATTCAAGGAGTTTCTGCATAAATTTCTAGAAGCATATTTTGATGATTGGACTATTTTTAGTTTATTGAAAAATCATATTGAATGCCTAAGGCTAATGTTGGAAAAATGTAGGCAGTGTCAAATTGCCTTGAATCTGAAGAAATGCATCTTCTTCTCACCATTTGGAGTGTTTTTAGGTCATATTGTATGCAAGCAGGGATTGTTGGTTGATCCATCTAAAATTGCCATTATAGTTGATATACCCCCTCCTACTTCAGTCAAACAACTGTGCACTATGCTGGGACACACATGATATTACAGGAAGTTCATTAAAGGATATGCCCAAGTTACAACACCCATGGATAAGCTTTTGAATAAATACTGTCAGTTTAGTTGGACAGAAGAGTGCCAACAGAGCTTTGACACACTGAAACAGAAGATGGTTACTGTGCCTATTCTATTTTTTCCAGATTGGAGCAAGAAGTTTCATGTGCATGTTAATGCATCTTCTATTTCTTTAGGGGTAGTGTTAGCACAACCCGGGGAAAGAGATATTGACCATCTGTTAGCCTTTTCCAGCAGGAAGCTATCAACCGTTGGGATCAATTACACCACTATTGAGTGAGAGGGGTTAGCCATGGTGTATGCGCTGCAGAAATTTCTCCACTAATTGTTGGGAGGACACTTTAAAATGTTTACTGATCACTCCACGCTGAAATACCTAGTCAACAAGCTAGTTTTGGGGGGGAGAATATGCATATGGATTATGCATATGGATTCTGCTATTTCAGGAATATGACTTTGAGATCATAGTAAAGCCGGGAAGAATGAACAAAGGTCCTGACCACTTGTCAAGGTTGGAACATGGAGAAGAGCCCACTAGTTTGAAAGATACACTGTCGGACGCATACTTGTTGGTCATTAGAAAGATCGATGACCACTTCACAGAAATAGTCTAGTTCTTGTTAATAGGAATGACACCTAGTGAATATACAATTCCACAGAAGAAACAAATAGTAGTGTGTGCTGCAGACTTTTCACTTATAGCTAGACAACTCTATAAGATGGGACCTGATGAGATATTGAGAAGATTTGTTATGGAGGCAGAGCGACCGTTGATCCTCCCAGATTCTCATGAAGGCATCATAGGAGGACACTACGTAGGGAAAGAAACCACACGAAAGGTGCTTAGAGCTGGCCTTTGGTGGCCTACCTTACACAAAGATGCTAAAGACTACTACAGAGCCTGCGATGTATGCCAAAGAGTTGGGAAACCATCGAGAAGATATGAAATTCCACTAGCACCTCAGCTGACCCTACAAGCATTTGAGAAATGGGCCATTGATTTCGTGGGAACTATAAACCCAGAAGGAAAGCGCACAGGAGCAACGTACATAATTACAACAACAAAGTACTTGACCAGATGGGTTGAAGCAGGAGCAGTTAAGGACTGTAGTACAACTACAACTGCATGCTTCATATTTGATGACATCATAACTAGGTTTGTATGCCCAAAGATCCTTATGAGTGATCAAGGCACACATTTCAGAAATAATACTATTGAATCCTTGACTGAGGAATTTGTAGTCCACCATCAGAAGAGCACACCTTACCATCCACAAGAAAATGGGACAGTGGAAGCATTCAATAAGATATTGGAAACAACGCAAATGAATATTTGCAGTGTTAACATGGATGATTGCGATTTAAGAGTACCAAGAGTACTATGGGCCTATAGAACCACTTGCAATAAGCTAACAATGCAGACCCCTTTTAATTTGGTATATGGTCTCGAAGTTGTTGTCCCAATGGAATACTTGATACCAAGATTAATAATTGATTCCTTTAGAGATATGGATGACACTGGCACTGTTCGAGAAAGGCTTGCACAGTTGGTCAAACTCGATGAAGACATATTTATTGCAGGATTCCATCAACAGGTGAAAAAGGAAAGAGAAAAGTCCTATCATGATAGGAACATATAGAAGAATACATTCCAGCAAGGTGATCTAGTACTGTTATATGACAGTAAGCTCATAAAACATCCTGGGAAGTTTAAAACGCATTGGATCGGGCCATATGAGATCACCTATGTTACAAAAGGAGGAGCTGCGCAGTTGAAAACTTTGAAGGGAGAATGGAAGGAAGGATTAGTGAATGGGAGACGGTTGAAATTGTATTATGACAACCTGTTGCCTCGAAACTCCAAGTAAAAGCATAAGGAAAAGGGTCTAGGTACTAGGTTTAGTTGAAACTGGATACCAAACACAGAAAAGACAGTCTGCACAAGGAAGGAAGGAGACAAGGCATATAGCATAAATCAAAGGAAGCACTGCGTAGTCTGAAGTCGAAGTAAAAAAGAAAGGTCAGATCTGAAGTGCCTCGGGATGAGTCACAGGTGAGTGTCGGGGGCCTGTTGGTCCTTGGTTATGGAAATAAGCGAATATCAAGGAAGAAAAAGAAAAATACAAACTGCGCAGAAGACACAGGGACTGTTACTGTGTCGAAGTGAGTAAAAGAGAAAAAAAGACAGAGTAAAGTAAAAGGAAGAAAGTTGTTGGATGAGGAGATTGAGGATGATATATCAACAAGAAATAAGAATCATGGACAACTTAGGAAGCGGAAAAATCCACCGTTGGATGCTTTGAAGTAGCGCGTGAGAAGGAAGGAAAGACAGGTTGGCGAAGCCCTGAAAACGTGGGTCAAGTTGACCTAGGTGTTACACATGAAATTTGCAC
>SNQJ01S0051858.1:23420-46292 GCA_010110895.2 Picea sitchensis
GGGCTGGGGCTTAGCCCCAGCCCCCGGTCGCATATAACATTACCATATGACCCGTGGTCACACCGTATGTGAGCGCATTTTGTATTGTGGTTCAAATGGTTGTACAACCAATAACCCACCACTTGTCCATTATCCATTTGCTTTTGGAAACGGAGCCCATTTTTGGAGTTGCGCGCGGTCACATGGGTCACACGACCACAACCTTGGTGGTTAGGGGCTAGGCACGCCCATAACCGTCCTACAGTTTGCACGGTTTGTGCGGTTGCGCCCGGTGCTAGGTTTTAACGCATAAAAATGCATGGGGGCTAGGTTGAGCCAACAAGGGTGCATTTTGGCGATCCAGAGAGAGCAAGTTTGAAGGGGGACTTCCAGGAAGCCTATCTTCTTCATTTTTTGGCCAAACGAGGTGTCGAAAAAGCCTAGCTAGGGGTTTTTGGAATTTCTGGAGCCATTGGAGCCATCTATTTGGCATTTTGAGCATTGTAAAGCACATTTTTTAATCACTTTGAGCAAATAATACAAGAGATCCATTGGAAGCTAGACCAGGAGATGTAGCCCAAGAGAGGGGTGAACTCCTTTATCATTTGTTGTGTTATGTGTTTTTTGTTCACTGTTTATTGCTGTTGTTTATATGCATCTTGAATGAGTAATTTATATAAAATTTGTGTTGCAAAGTTGATCCATTTGCATTTTAACACATGAATTGAAATCTTGCAAATAATTTCAAGAATACAAGTCTTCTTCATTTTTAGATCAAGTGCCTTAGACTGCGAAGCAATCTTTTGTTGCATCATAGGAACTCTTATGTGTGGTAAGAGGGAAGCAATGAACCATTCTTTGTTCTATTCATCTGGGATCTGAAAAGTCAATTGACTTGTTAAGGTTTGGAATCTCTGATCGAATTCCCAAACAGGTTCGACCACCTTATGCTTGACCTATTTCATCTCTGTAATACATTGTGACTCTAACTTGGGTTTCTTGATCTCTGCAATCAACGCATTCTTAATCTGATTCAGTGGCTTAGGCTGTGCAAGTCCCTGAACAAGCTTCATTTACTAGCTCAATGCGCAGTCCCTTAGAGTGGTACTGAACTGTGTTCTTTTGACAGCTTCATCGGTGACATTTTTAATGTTCCATATGGATTCACATAGGAACCAGTGTTGATCAAGATCTTCAGATCCATCTCCCCTAAACATAGGGAGCCTCATATCATATGCCATAGATCTTCCTAGGGTTCCTGACTGAGTGTGTGGTGGACTGCTAGTGACAATGCTCTGGGTACTCTGGTGGCTGGGATTACTCTGATGGATTAATACTACTGAACCGACAGGAGGGATAACAATACTTACTTCAATGGTCTACGCAGTTCCTGAAGTTTTAGGTTCTTCTCGGCGAGGATCTTTAGCTTTCGCTTCCTCTGTCCCAACAAGTTCTGAATGCTCCTCGTCTATCAGATTTGCCTCTTCTCCATTGTAGAAATGCTCGTCTCCGTAGTTCTTCTTAAATAGGTTCGCAAGGTGAACTTCTCTTAACACTCTCCCACTACGTGTATGTCCATCTTTTGTGTCATTGTCGCTATCTGAATTCTTCAACATTAGCCTTTCTAGGTCTGACCAATCTACTATATATTCAAGAGGTTCTTCTCATGCAATAGCATCTTGAGTCTCAACTTCAGGAATTGTAAAAATTTTCCTCTGGGTCCCTTGAAGAAGTATCTCTCAGCTTGGTTGTATGATTCTACTATGTCAACAACAAACTCTGTGATGTACCCTCCAATGGTGTTATCAAACTAGTGATCTATTGCTCGTGATATGGCGTTATCAACTCTTTTGACCTTCTTGATCAGCTCCGATGTCCAAACCACAGGAGGTCTAGATCGAATCTCGAATTGGGTATCTGCTAATCTAGCTAGCCACTCATACAACTCTTAATGGATTCCCCCAAAGAAAATTTAATGTATATCAATAAAGATATATTTCTCCAACCAATCCTCTGAACTAAGATTAGGGTTCTTGTTCTAGGATTCAGCGAAGTCCCTTTCTTGATCCTCTATCCACTTTTGAGTCTCTGTCTTCGATGGAAACCACCTTGACATTCCCTCAAGATGATTCCTATCCTAGAAATGGAACCATTTGTTGGCACAGGAGCAGACCCAGGGTTTAGCTCCAAGAGTGCACCAACAAGCCCTAACTACTAGCCCTTTCGACAACACATGCAAAGTAGATGCAGTCTCACCCGAAGCAGTTATGGGGGGTTGCAGGACATAAATGTCTACAACCAAGGGGAATATCAAGTGGATCTAACACAAGGGAAGGGAAACATTCATATATCACTTATCAACTTAGATCTAATCTACACATCTACTTATCATATCTAACACAACAATGCAATCAAAATATATCAATGAAAAAGACAGAATATCAATCACACATAACACAAAATATATGCGATTCACCCTCTCTCTAGGGCTACATCCATAGAAATCTGCTTTATAATATATTAAGATGAAGCATATAGTTCTTGTATGCACTCTTAGTTATCAGATCACTTCTCTTCTCCTCTCTTTCTCTCCCCTCCCCGCGCACCCAGCTATAGGGTTGATCTTCGCACCCAGCTTAAGATCTTACAATACCAAAAGGCTCTCACACTCAGTGCTTCTTTCTCTCACAATAGTAATCTCTCATGCAACAATACCACTAAATCAACAACAATATCATACCAACCCAAATTAGAAAACCAAAGTACCAACCAAAACTAGGCCCTCATGACCTTTATTTATACATTACAATCACTTCACCAATATCCTTAGGCCGAAACCTAGGTGTCAAAACCCTAGATACCAAAAAACCTAGGTTTCTAAAACCCTAGGTCAACTTGACCCACGTTTTCTGGGCTTCGCCAGCCTATATTTTCTTTCTTCTTGCACGGTGCTCCAAAGCATCCAATGGTGGCTTTTTCCATTTGTTGAGTTGTCCACGATCCTTGTTTTTTGCTTATCTGTCATTCTTGATCTCCTCATCCAATGGCTTGCTTTCTCGGACTTTGCTCCATCTTTTCTGCTCTTTTTCTCACTTCGACCCAATAACAGTCACTGTATCTTGCACGAAGTTCGCATTTTGCATTTTCTTCCTTGATCTTCACTTGCTTCCATAACTAAGGGACAACACAATTTCTGTACATTTCTTTCATTAATAGAAATTGTGCATTACTGTATCTCTATTTTTCTTGCAATATATTTTTCTTTCTTGCAATATATTTGTGTATTTCCTTATTATATCTCCGCCTTCATTTCATTCTCAAAATAATTTGGATCTGTGGCATTAGAGTAGGTTGCTCCTCATCATTTCTTAATGCATGTCCCCGACAAGGTCAGGGTATAAAGAGTTGGGTCTCGAGATATTTTCTCTTAAGGACAACTTCTCTCGTTAGCCCAACTAACCTCCCATGGAAGAAGAAAAGAGAGACGAGGGAGTAGGATATTCTATTAATTTGTTGCTGGAGGAATCCCTCACGTGACAGAGGGATGAAATGATGGAGAATTTTTCCCAAATCCTTGGATGTCTGCCAACAATAACATATGTGTCTTCATCAAGCAACCACTTTGGAGGTGCCACCCCTTTCAAGGTACAAGTTAATTTTGATATTCTTTTGTTTGAAGGTCATATAGATGCAAATGCTTTGGAAAAGTGGTTAAATTTGCCAGAAGGTTATTTCTCTGTCCATAATTTGTCTGACAAGGAAAATATCACCTTTTCACTCCTTAAGGCTACCTCCCATGTCAAACATTGGTGTGAAACTCACTATGAGAAAAATTCCACAGAGGAGTCTGAAATGTTTGAGGCCGAACCCACTTGGGATTTTTTTTATGGATGTCACCAAGGAACAATATTAACATGTTGGAAACTATGATGACCAATGCATGAGATGGACCACACTACATCAAGAAAGGGGCCAAACAATGTCGGAGTTCACAAATACCTTCCATACCTTGCGCACTGAGTTGGGTATCAAAGACTTTGAGCTACATCGAGTTCTAAAATAACGCGGGGCTCTACACAGGTACATCCAAACCAAAATGGAGTTTTTGGACATCTCATTACTGGGATCCACTTATCGACATGATTTCAAAATCAAGAATAAATTTAAGTAGTAGAACAAGAAGGAGTTTGGGTCTCCAGATCCGCAATAGTCAAAGTATGGTAAAGGAATCTCTAACTCATAGAGCATCCAACCTCAAGAAAACTAGTCCAAGCCATAAGAAAAGAAGGGTAACGGGAAGATGAAGGAAACTTGAAAATGGTGTGATTTCCATAAAATATCTTGTCACATCACCAATGAATGTATCTCAAAACAATCATTGGTGGTCGAGATCAAAGAAAAAGAACCAAACATCAACTCAAAATATGATTCAGAAAACAATAAAAGGAAACATATCATCGATGCAAAACCCACTACTACAATCATGACCACAAAAATCCAACTAGAAGAACTAGAGGAGTCTGAGGAGGGGGAACGCCTCTTCCATTCATAGATGTGGGTAAAGAGGACCCCACTGCATTTCATTGTTGATAGCAGTAGCCAAAAGAACCTCATCTCAGTAGAGGTCATCAAGCAGTTGGATTTTTCGACAACACCACACCTGCAACCATACAACATTGGGTGGCTTTGCCAGGGTCGAGATCTTCACATCAGTCAACAATGTCATCTATCCTATGACATCAATTCCTTCAAGGATGAGGTACTATGTGATGTTTCCCCACTGGAAGTCTGTGATGTTCTGTTAGGCCAACCATATGTGTGGAAGTGTCATTCTATTTATGAGTCTCGACCTTGTAGTTTCATTATTACTCTAGGGGGTCAACTCTACAGGATACTAGAGGTAGTTTGACTATTTTCACGACAAAAAAGTGCCACAAAGTAATCTCTCATACTGCAAAGTTTAGCCTCTTCATGATCTTGTTAGAATGTGATCAAAAGGACACTAACACCACTACAACCTCGACTTGAGACCTTTCTATCTAATGGAAGCGGGTCGATAAGATTGGAGAAGAGCACAAAGACATTCTTACTTCACCTACAGGGGTGCCTCCACACTTCCCATTCAATACAAATTATAACAAAGCCCTTCATAGCTCTATTGGCCACAACTCTTTTCAAGCATGCTTGGGGTTCCAATCATTAGCCCACATTGATATAGATCCTCATGCTACATCTTCATCAACATATTCCTTCCACACTCAAGAATATCATGTAGCTATATTGGTTGAATGGATCCAACCCCTCCAACAACATGTTCATGACATCCTTCAACAAGCTAAGCAAGACAAATTCTACATTAAGGCAAGCAACTCACCAAGGTTTAGATTCAACAAAATCTTCCCCATATCCCATGGGAACTTGACGCTAGGAACCATTGATTCCTAAGGGGGAGGAGTGATCTAGGATGATATTGGTGGCCACCCACCTATTCCATTAGCTCAAAGAACAATTTTACATATTGGCAGTTTGTTACAATTTTTTGGGTCCCAAACTTTCGGGGCCGTTTTGAGGCCCTAAATGACGTATTTTTGGAATTGTGGGGGGGATAGGGGTTGAAAATTTCATTCCTTGACCTAAATTGGAAGTTGTAATGCTCGACTAGACCTTTCCGATGAGGTATCAAACACCCCAAAAAAAGATCGTATGCAAAAGTTACACCCTCGGGAAGTTGACGTATCAACTACCTCCATCGAGGCCCAAAAACCTTTTGGCATTTCATATCCTGGGTCAGGGTTTTGGATGTTTAGGGTTTTCTCATTTATGTTTTATGTTGAAAAGGCCTTTGGAGCCTCGTTGTAAACATCTTCTTACAAATGAGCATAGTTGTCACATCTCTTCTCAGATATAAGATGCCACCATTCTAGCGAGTTCATTCACTCGGTATTTTTATAGTTTATGTACATTTCTTTCATTAATATAAATTGTGTATTATTGTATCTCTATGTTTCTTGCAATATATTTGTGTTTCTCACAATATCTTTGTGTATTTTCTTATTATATCTCCRCCTTCATTTCGTTCTTAAAATAATCTGGATCATGACTGGTCCTTCAAAAAAAGATCTTATTGTAGAGCCAATGATGACAATTTAATAAGCAATTTAATTATGCAGTTGTAGTGCATGGTTGGAATGGGTGMAAGTATGAGTGTGAAAGTTTCGAAACGATCTTAGTTTCCAAAGCTTGCCACTATGTTGGTTGTTGAATGGGGATATTGAAAGTTGTAGGTAAGATAATATGAAAATGTATTTATTATTATACAATGTATAGACATATTTTAATATGTGTGTGTGTGTGTGTGTGACATGATTCTATGCGAGGGATTATATGGATTGCAAGGATTTTTAATTGAGTTTGTTTGTTCAAAGTAATTTTTGAGTTCTTTGCGTTTTATCATGACATAGTGTGCTATGATCCAGAAAAATGAGGTTCTTCTAAAGTTGCAAGTGCTACAAATACCGACTTACTAGACACAAATTTGGGCTTACTGTGCATCTACTATATTGCTTTGACCTAGTTTGGTTGTATGAATAGTGCAGTTAGCCCTGTTCTGTTACTGTAAGAAACTGTATAGGATGAAAAAATTCAATGGTGTGTAGGGAAAAACCCTCATGCATGGTGAAGTTAGTTTTGGTCTATTACTGGTTGAAATATATGATTATTGTTTTTTTTTTTTGTAAAGGTAATTTAAGCGGGTCAGGGTTTCTTACAAAAAGTGTGCACGACAAAGATAATTAAAGGTTAACAGAAAAAAAGGCATTCATAAAAACAAGAGTGTTGTCAATTTTCAATCTTTGTGTTGTGAGTTGCAGGATTTGTGGTGTTGGGATTCTGCAAATCTATGTCAGAGGGTACGAAATCATGTACATTGTGTGCTATATGTCAAGGAAGATTAGAAGAAGATTATAAATTGATGCTTATTTTTCATATGAAGATATGGATATTTTCTTATCTTTGTTGAATAGATGCAATTGGTTTGTGTGCTTGTTGCCTAATAGTATATGATGCATGCATAGTGCGGGTGCTTCATTTTAATGGAGTTTGCTATGGTTTTTTATTAAAATCCGTTCTTATTCATCATATGCAGGTAACTGCATTTTTCGAAAGATATTGCGATGTGCAATGCACGGTTGCTTATGTGTGGAAGTGTTTTCTTTGAAAATTTGTCTACATCCTGCGTAGTTGTATCTTTTGTGCTTGGTACAAGGTTTTTTCCTGGGATAGTGGACATTCGGTCTGTTTTCAATTAATATGTGGATAATTTATACCAATTCTTATTTTGTGTCTACATATATGGATATTTACTTATGTTTCTTGGACATATGAAATTAGTTTGTGTGCTTCTTGTCTAATAGTATATTCTTCATCCATAGTGTAGGTGTTGTGTTTTATTGGAGTTAGATTTTTTGATTTATTTAACACCCTTATGGTTCATCATATGCAAAAATTGTATGTGTTGATAGTTCTCTTTGGATTTCATTTGCATTTGAAGATGCATATAGCTACATTTTTGCATATAGCTAAAAATGTGTTACGATGTGCAATGCACTGCTCCCTATGTGCAAAGATGTTTGCTTTGATGGTTTGTCTGCATCCTGCATAATTGTTTCTTATGTGCTTTGTACATTTTTTTTCCTTGTACAATGAACATTCAGTCTGTTTTCAATTCTTGTGCAGATAAATTATACCATTTATGTGGCATTCCTGCATTGTGGTGCTTTCACTTGTCAGCGCTTGCAATACTTTTGCGATGAACATCTGCGGGAACTTGGTACACTTATGTCTTCTACATTTTCATTTTCATTTTCATTTGAAGATGTAGATAACTGCATTTTTTTGAAAGACATGTCTTCATGTCAACAATCTAATGCAATTGTTACAAGAAACATGATCCTAGTTCATGTTGATATAATTGCAATGCATGTATATATTTGTTGTTGAAGAAAGGAAATAAATGATATATTGCTCCATTCCATAATTCAATGGAAAAGTAATAAAAATGGAAGGGAGACGTGGACTTCATAAAACAAATATTTTGCAATGACATATGAAAAAACTAATTGATTCTAAATAGAGGATTCTTGTGTGGCAGATGTTCAATATTGCAATGTGCAATGTTGTGTTGCTTATGTGCAAAAACAATTCCTTTGATGATTTGTCGGCATCCCACATAGATATGTCTTTCGTGCTTTATGCATTTTTGTGTAGGGGATCTACCTGTGTGGAGGTGCGGAAGTTATACCTATGTTGTTATGCATATGCATAAACTCTCATAACTCCACACTTCAAATAGTTAAATCAATATTATCAATAATAGAATATTGTTATGCATATGCATACAGTCTTGGATGAGAGTATGTGTGTAAAATAAATATTAATATTTAAAACATTTTCTTACATTAATTTAATTTTAATGTAAGAAAAAATTGCATAGTTATGCATATGAATATATTTTTTATCAATATAATCTTAAAATATTAGTATATATTTCTATTATTGATAACATTTTCCCCTAAGGTCAATTGGGTTTAACCCGAGTGGTTTGTTCTGAGGGGTGTTTCCCCCCCACCCAGGTTCAATTCCCACAAGTGACATGTTGTGCTCTTGATGTTGAGCTCTCAATATTTCAAAAATTATTGACCTCCCCATGTTCTCCGGATTTTGGGGGGATTATTACGTGGATGTAGAGAGTACTGATAAAGTGGTTTTGTGAACCACTTCTAAAAAAAAAACCATTTTCCCCTAAGACACTCTCATCCAAGACTGTATGCATATGCATAACAATATTCTATTATTGATAACATTGATTTAACTATTTGAAGTTTGGAGTTGCGAGACTGTATGCATATGTATAACAACAGGTATAGATTCCATACCTTCGCATAGGTATATCACCCGTAAAACAACACTTAGTCTAATAGTTATAGATGCTATCAATGCATAACAATATTCTATTATTTATCACATTGATAATCATCTGAATTGTGGACTTGTGGGACTGTATGCATATGCATAAAAACACAGGTATAACTTCCACACCCCCACACAATGGACATTTGGTTTGTTTCCCATTCATGTGCAGATAATTGTTACCAATTCTCTAACATGCTTGCGTTGCGGTGCTTTTGCATGTTGGAACTTGCAACAGTTTTGGACCATGGATTTTTTCCATGTTGTTCGGAGGCTTTTTCTATGAACATATGTGGGTACTCGATGTAGTTATGTATTCCACATATCCTCTTTGTACAAAGACATATTGTGACTGTACCCATGAGTTCTATGCATCTTTTCCCTTGGCACAATGAACATTTGTTCTTTTTCAACTGTCATGTGGAAAAATGATACCTATTTTCGGGGATCCTTGCATTATCGTGCTTCCACATGTTGGCATTTGCAATAGTTGTGCAATTTGGGTTGTGGCAAGGCACATGGTTTCTCAGGTTGTAGAAAGGATTTTTCTATGGACATATTCTTGTAGATGGTTCATTTTTTTACTGCAAAGATGTGTAATTGGCAGAGGCATATAGTTTCTACAAATTCTTGTGCAAAGAATTTAAATGTCAGTTGTCATCATGTAGTTCTGCACCTCCGTGGTTATGCAAAAGATTTTTCTATGTCCATGTTTTTCGAGTGTGCATGCATATTGGTTGTGTGCATTGGCATTGGGGGAAGGTACATGGTGGGAATATAAAATACTTTCTCTATTTTCAACGGTTTTGCATAGGAAAGACATGCTTATGAGTTCCTATGCTTCTGCAGCTTCGCATTTGCAATAGTTATGCACTTTGTTGTGACAAGCTATGTAATTTGGAGGAAGGCGCCATCACTTTTGGGGAATTGATTTTTCTCATATTTAGAAGGAAAGGGAAGTGATTTAGGACTGGTGCAAATTAAATGCACTTGGTCTTGAAACAATGTTAGGTATTTGATTTATTTATTGATATTGTTGCAGTGCCTATATATATTTGTTGTCGAGGCAAAGAAAGAAATGATATATTGATCCATTCCACAATTCAATGGAAGAGTAATGGAAATGGAAGGGAGAAGTGGAGTGCATGAAACAAATATTTTGAAAGAGTATATGAAAAATTTCATCCACTCTAAAAAGAAGATTCTTGTGCAATATATGTTCAATATTATGATCTGCAATGTGTTGTTTTTCATGTGCGCAGACTTTTGCTTTGATGCTTTATCTGCATCCCGCATAGTTGTGTCTTCTATGCTTTGTACAATTTTGTTTTTCCTGACACAATTGAAATTTGGTCTATTTTCAATTCTTGTGCAGAGAATTGTTGGCATTCTATGGCATGCTTGCATTGTGGTGATTTGTCACATTGGCACTTGTAGTTCCTCACCTTAGTGATTATGCAGAGGCTTTTTCTACCAACATGTTTTCCGAGTGCACATACTTGTTGGCTATGTCTGTTGGAATTGGGAATAGGTATGTAGAATGAATAATAAATACTTGTTGTATTTTCAACCATTGTGCAGAGGAAAGACATGCTCCCTAGATGTTATGCTTCTGCGAATCCACATTTGCAATAGTTCCTCACTTTGTCGTGACAACCTAAGTAATATGGAAGAAATCCCAATGAATTTTGGGGCATTGATTTTTATCAGATTTAGAAGGACTGTAGTGATTTAGGACTAGTGCAAAGTAAATGCACTTGGTCTTGAAGCAATGCTAGCTCTCAGATTTATTTATTTTTCAAAAAAATTGTGTTCTAATGCCTTTATTCCTATTTTTTTTATCTAGTTTGTGTGGGTTATTTTGTTGATGTGATATGACTATGCTATTTGTGGGAATGTTCTTTTCAAAGTGATCGCTCAGACTATTTTGATTCATTGTCAGAGAATCCATTATTTCAATGTTTGTACCAAGATTTGATATTGCTTACGGTCTAACATTGTCATGCTTGGGTGCTTCATGCGAAGAACTGACACACACTATCCTCGTGCATTCCTACAATTCTGCACCTCCGCATTTCATATAGTTTCTCATCAGTGATTGTGGTGAGCGAAGTAATTTGCATGATAGATCAATGATTTATAGTAGATTGATTTGTTGTGATTTAGAAGGAAAGGGCAGGCATGTAGAAGCAATGCGAAGTGAATGTGTTGGTTCTCTGTGGAATGCTCCATGGATTTTTAATTACGGTTATTGTTGTTTGAAAGGTAGATGATATATGAGAAAAATACATTTTAGTGGATTCTCATCTTGCTATTGGCCTTGGGCAATCTCATCTATGTGATCTATTTGTCTTTGGACAATTTTCTAGTCAAAAGTGTTTTTACTTGGCGAATTTTGAGGTTGGACAGAAGGTTTTTCTATGGTCATATTTTCGTGCTCCACATAACTATGCCTCTGGCCTTCTNGGGCAATCTCATCTATGTGATCTATTTGTCTTTGGACAATTTTCTAGTCAAAAGTGTTTTTACTTGGCGAATTTTGAGGTTGGACAGAAGGTTTTTCTATGGTCATATTTTCGTGCTCCACATAACTATGCCTCTGGCCTTCTGCTACTGGGAAGTGCTCCAACAATAGTTATTGGAGAGGTTGAAATTATTTATGTAGTGGGTTTCTTTTATCTAGTGTTTTTCTAGATTAATTTATGTATTTGACAAATCCCCACAACTGGGTTTTTTGCTTGTTTTTTAATATGTGTTGCATCAACGGACATAGTTGAATCTAACACACAGAAAAACTGCTAATTTTGACATCTGACATTGCCATTGCTATGTGTTGAAAAAACATATGTTGTTATTGCTTGATAATCTATTGTTCATGCATTGTGCAACTACTTTGTTTCATTGAAATTTGCAATGGCATTAGTTTAATGTTTAAGAAAACCAATTTTCTTTTCTCTTCCTGTGTTTCTCGATCAAACTGTAAAATGAAATATGTATGAAAGGAAAATTAGTAGCTTCTTATTATTTTTCTTTTTCATGGGTTTGTGGAATTGGTTAAGGACTATTTCAGAAACTATATGTATCAAATAAAATCAAAGTTGAACACTAATAAAAATAAGGTATTCTACTTTGAGATTGTATTNAAGGAAAATTAGTAGCTTCTTATTATTTTTCTTTTTCATGGGTTTGTGGAATTGGTTAAGGACTATTTCAGAAACTATATGTATCAAATAAAATCAAAGTTGAACACTAATAAAAATAAGGTATTCTACTTTGAGATTGTATTTATCATTTTATGTATTTTTCTCTTGGTCAATGCTATAGACAAATCCTAAACATCATCTGAATGACATAAAATGGAACATGGAAAATACAATAGATGTTGAAAACTATGAAAACAATGGGCAATGCATTGTCCATGGAAATATTGACCATGTTCTGTGATGCAAACCCCCACCCCTCCTAGGGGGCTCGCGCGACCTCTCGGTCTAGGATCAATTTACACAGGAGCCAAAGTGTCTCTTAGGTCCCCGTTGGACCCTTAGAATTCATACCACATGCTTTTTCTTTTCTCACTACACTAAACTTCATGTTCGCGAGGGTCTTCTTACTCCAGTGGAATTTCCATGTGACCTCAGGCCAAAACTTGTGGCTTAAGATTTTGAAAGCGACAACTTCGATGCTCTGGAGCTTTGGGATTCAAAGGTTTTTCCCACAATACACTTCAAATCCTCTGAACATCGATCTGGTGAACTCTCGGATTGGCACTCCGAAACTTCGGGCTTCAGAGGTTTTTACAACACAACACTCAAATTCCTCTTAACGTCGAACTAGAGAACTCCTAGAGGGTTCAAGGATCAATGGTCCACAATTATCCAACAACCAATGACTGTGATCCACTCCGAAACTCTGGGCTTCGAGACTTTTCATGCCAGAAAATTTTTCACTCACAATCCTCCAAATAGTCAAACTTTCGGATACCTGATGATCTGCGAACACGTGTACTCGACAACCAATGGTCTAGATTCACTCTGGGCTTTAGGACTTCAAGGAATTCTTCTCTTTACGCTACAACAATCGATTTCTCCCAGAGTTCCAAATCACTGAACTACTTGGGGATCCAACGACTCACACTTCTCCCAGTGATTTTGCCTCCTTTGCAAAAAACACTTAAAAAATGTCGGAGTAGCGAAGTCCGAACGACTTAGGGTTTTAAAGTCCATGCTTCTTTCATTTAATCTGATGTTTGTGAGGGATTCTTATACCTCCCAAACATATCACGTTCGTTCACCTTGAAACAAAGAGATTTCTCTTCCTTAAGATTTTTCACTTGAACGACTTAGACTTGGGCGCACACCTTATGCTTCCCTCTTGATATTTTCTCTCAAAAGACTCGGACCTTTGCACACACTTTGTGCTTCCCTCTTGATATTTTCTCTCAAAATACTCGAACCTTTGTGCACACTTTGTGCTTCCCTCTTAGTCTTGGAACTTAAATAAGTATCATGCACACACCTCGTGTTATCTCTCCTCTGAGCTTCTTCAACACTTAACTAAGTGTTGACGATGTGCACTCTTTGCACTAGTCTCATCTCTAAGCTTTTGTTCTCCTATGAGTATATTCATAGTCCTTGCACTCACTCTATGTAGTCTTACACAATCTCTCCTGGGCTTGTGAACCTGTAACGGTTCGTTCTCTGCACTCCTTGCACCGATATTTTAGAAGAGAAACAATTGAAACTTAAATGAACATTAAGGATTCATTTAAAAATCCATTTATATGCATACACACACGCAAAACACAGAGATAAATAACATAGTGTTTACCTAGTTACTCGAAGACAAGCAAGATCAAAATTTGAAAGAAATTCTCTCTTCTTCTATATTACTTCAACAAATATTTACAAGGGTTTCAATGGCTCTCTGCATCTCTCAACTTCTTCTTTCAAGAACTATTTACAACAACTAACAACAACCTCTCTTGGGCATAAATTATATTGATTTATACATGAGGGGGCTTCTCTATCCTTCCCTCCAGACTATCTTAGTGCTTTCATATCATAATCAAAAGCATCCCACTACTAGGATTATTACAATAAATGAATATTACAATCTAGATATGAGTCATCACTCAAAATGTGTACAATCCTACAAACATTAAAAGAAATACAATCCCCATGGAGCACATACAATGGCTCTAGCTTCAAGATATCTTGGGATCATTAATTACAATACTTTCAAAAACTAAAGTGACACCCTCTCCTTGGAATCCAAACTAGTTAAGTGCGGTGCGTTGGATGTTGATTCGTCTTCCACCTTGCCTCATTAATTGATGACGGTGATGCTCCTGCATCATACTCCTTTGGACATAAAATATTCATGGGCTCCTATCCATGAGATCCTACATTGTCTTTCCATTCTTCTGGATATCATTTTTAGTTATCCAACTGGCATCTTCTGCTGGATGATTCTCCCATTTAACCATATATTCATAGTAAAATTTCCTCCTGGTTTTCTTAACAACTCTCTGATCCAAAATCTTTTCTATCTGCGGATTTTTTTCTATGGGAATCTGTCAGTTCCATTGAATCTCCTGTTGATCATATCTCCCTTCTCTGTCATCCATCTTGTAATGGTATAAGTATGCTACATTGAATATTGGTGAATTTCCAATGTATTTTAGCAGTTCAATCTCAAAAGCATTTGCAGAAAATTTTCTAAGGATTTTACAAGGGTTTATCTTCTTCATCTCCAACTTATTATATTTCCCTCTTGGAAATATATCCTTCCTTAGGTGTGTCAAGACTTGATATCCAATCTCAAAATTGACTTATTTTATTCTTTGGTCTACTCTGTTCTTGTATCTTCGAATGCTATCATGTAGCTTTCTTTTGATTTGATCATGAAACTTATGCATCTCTATAGAAAAATCCTATGCTCATGCACTTTAAAATTCAGTCTGCCCCAAATATCTCAATTCTGAAATTCCTCTTGGATGCATTGCATATATTATCTGGAATGGACTCTTACCAATACTCTTGTTTGGTGAGTCGTTATATGCAAACTCCACTTGAGGAAAAACTTGATCCCACTTAATGTTATGTCCAGTTACCAAACTCCTTAGAATATTCCCTAAGCTTCTATTCACTACCTCAATCTATCCATATGTATGAGGGTGATATGTTGAACTAAAAGAAAAAAAAAAATCCTAATTCTTCCACAAAGTCCTCCAAAAGTGTCCCACAAATTCGGTATCTCTGTCTAAGACTATACTCCTGGGTAACCCATGCAATCTCACAATCTCCTTGAAAAATAGATTCGTTATGTGGGTAGCATCACTGGTTTTGTGACATGGTATAAAATGTGCCATATTTGAAAATATTTCCACTAACACAAAGATCGAGTCATTTCCCCTCTGGGTTCTTGGAAATCCTAGAACAAAATCCATACTTATTGCATCCCACGACTTGTCTAGAATAGGAAATGGTTGATACAATCGTGTGTTATGCTAATTTACTTTAGCATATTGGAAGATTCTGCATTTGTCCATGAACTTATTCACATTATACCTCATACCTAGCCTATAGTATGAAGAACTCAATTGTGCATATGTTTTATCATGGCCAAAGTGTCGAGCCAATCCTCCACTATGTTTCTCCTTCAACAAATTGTCCCTCATTGAGCATCTTGGGATACACAATCGAATTTCCTTTGAATAATAGTCCTTCTTGGATCATATACTCCATCCATTGATGTTTATCCCTCAATAAAGGATTTTCACATGCTTCGTAAGCTTCCTTGAAGTCTGGGTCTTCATGGTACATCTCCTTGAGGTGTTCAAATCCCAAAGTCTTCACTTGGAATTCCTGCACGATTAAACATCTCCTGCTCAAAGCATCGACAACTTTGTTATCACTCCCATTAATATGCTTAGTGACAAAAGTAAAATTGTGCATGAATTCTAACCATTTGGCATGTCTTTGGTTCAATTTATCTTGTCTGACTATGATCTGCAAAGCATGATTATCAGTATATAGAATAAACTCCTTTGGCATGAGATAATGTCTCCATTTTTAAAATCTAAAATTATACAATAAACTTCTTTGTCATATGTTGAATAATTCTTCTTAGCATCATTCAATTTTTCACTGAAATAAGAAACATGCTTATCATCCCGACTCAAGACTGAACCAATGGACACTCCACTTGCATCACATTTGACCTGGAAAATCTTCTTAAATTCTGTCAGAACTAAAACAGGTTGTTCTATTATATTTTCTTTCAACACTCTAAATCCTTTCTCGACCTCTTTTTTCTAGACAAAAGAACCATGCTCCTTCTTTATAGTATATAGTACGGGTGTGCAAATACTACTGAAATTCCTAATGAAATTTCTATAAAAGCTCACTAACGCATGAAAACTTCTTTCTTCAAACACACTTTTTGGAGAAGGCCACTCTCTTATAGGCCTCACCTTTTCTAGATCCATCTTCAATTCATTTGAATAGATTACAAATCCCAAATACACAAGTTTTGTCTTCATAAAATGAAATTTCTTCAAATTCACCAACAACTTTTCTCGCTGCAACCTTCTCAACACCATCTTCAAGTGTCTTAAATTCTCCTCTCCAGTCTTACTGAAAACTAGAATATCATCCAAATAAACGATCACAAACTTCCCAATAAAATATTTGATCACTCCATTCATTAACCTCATGAACGTACTTGGTGCATTCGTTAAGACAAACAACATAACAAGACATTCATACAATCCTTCATTTTTTTAAACTTTGTTTTCCATTGATCTCCCTCTCTCATTCGTATATGATGATAACTTGTCTTCAAGTCTATCTTGGAAAAATAACTAGCTCCACTCAAACAATCCATCAAAATATCCATTATGGGTAAAGGAGATCTATACCTGATGGTTATCTTGTTGATGGCTCTAGAATCTATGCACATTATCCAACCTCCATCCTTCTTTGGAATCAACATAGTTGGTATTGCACATGGGCTCAAGATTTCTCTGATCAAACCCTTATCCAACAACTCTTGGACCTTCTCCTTGACCTCTTCATTCTCCTTAGGGGTCAATCTGTATGCTTCTTTGTTCAGAAAACTTTCTCCCAGAATAAGTTCAATATGATGACTGATAATCTCGATGGGTAGTAAAGTATGAGGTAACTCATCCACCACAATGTCAACAAATTCATCCAATAAATCTTGAACTTTCACGGGAAAATCATTCATAGACATGCTTGTAAGGATGTCTCTGAACTTACCTATGAAAACAAACTACATTTCCTAGTATTTTTTGACTTCTTTCAAGAGTTCCTTCCCACTCATGAGAAGTTTACTAGGACTAGCCTCCTCTTTGAATCCTTTATCTTCTATTGGAAACAACATGTGCTTACACCCATTTTTCTCAAGGTTATAAGTATTCTTCCTCCCATCATGTATGAAATTCCTGTCATATTTCCATGGTCTCCCCAACAAAACATGACAAACATCCAAGGGTATGACATCATATAAAAATTCATCCTTATAACTACCTATTTTAAACTCAACTTTACACTGTCGACTTACCATGATTTGATGTCCTTTCTTCAACCATGAAACCATGTATGGACTCAGATGTGCCATCGTTTCCAACTTTATCTTTTCCACTATCTTTGTGGATACAAAATTGTTAGTACTTCCATTGTCTATGATTACCTTACATACTATGTCTCTAGTCTTGCAAGTAGTTCAGAACATACTGTTTCTTTGTACTGGTTCTCGTACCTCTTTTTTTGGCTATACGAGATATTTCCTCATCACGAGGGATCTTCCTTCTTCAACTTCTTCTTCCTTCATCTCTATCTCCACATTCTTTTGTTGTGCCTCAGAAATGTGATCTTCTTTAACTCTCACATTCTTCTTTTTAGGACATTCCGAAGACATGTGCCATGTTTTCCCACAAGCATAAGACTTCACTTCTCCTCCTCTACCTATTCCTCTACCTCTTGGAGAAGTATTTATTCCTCTAGAGTATTCTCCTCTAAAAATTCCTCCTCTCTCTATGTGTCTGTTAAATCCTCCAACTTCTCCCCTGAATTTCTAGAACTTTTCTCTGGTGATTCCTCTTCCTCTATTAGGACTCTTTCCCATGTTCCTCTGACTATTATTTCTTATCAATTTTTCTTTTTCCTTCAGGGCTACCTGATAAGAATTTTCTACAGTCCTCATCTTTATCATACTAATCTCATCCTGGATTTCATACCTCAATCCATTTATATACCTAGAAACTTTCTCTTCATCATTCTCCCTATATCCTGCTCTTATATTCAACTTATAAAACTCTTCCATATACTCCACGGACAAACCTTTTTGTCTCAAATTATGCATCCTTTTGAACAGATTCAACTAATAATCCTTAGGTATGAATTTAGCCTTGAGCTTAGTTACCATTCTATCCCAACTCTTAATCTTGGACTTACCTTTCCTCCTTCTGTCATCTTGCAACTCATCCCACCGTAAAGCTGCATGTCCCTTCAATCTGGTCATTGCATGCTTTACTTTCTTCTCATCATCAATCTCTTCATAGTCAAAATAATTGTCTAAATAAATTATCCAGTCCAATAGTTATTCTACATTCAAATCAACTTCATACATCAGAAATTCCATATTTTCTCTGGTTCCCATCTTGACAACATCTCTCAGCAAACACTCTTCTGTTGTTTGTTCTCCTACAACTTCTTCTTCTTCCATATCTTCACTTTCATCTTTGCTGACATCACCAGCCTCTAGTTCTCTCCTTTGTGTTGTTTCCATGGCATCCAAACTTGCATGAATTTGTCTCATTTATTCCTCCATGGTTGCGTTGGCCACGGGTCTATCCCTGCATCTCCTCGACGACATTATTTTAAATATTTATTTTCATGGAGCTTATTCCTGCTTTGATAACACTTGATGGTATCATAAAAAAATCTTGTGTGTGCTCTGATACCACTTGATGCAAACCCCCACCCCTCCTAGGGTGCTTGCGCGACCTCCTAGTCTAGGGTCGATTTACACATGATCCAAAGTCGCTCTTGGGTTCCCTTTGAACCCTTAGAATGCTTACCACGATCCTTTTCTTCTCTCACTACACACAAATTCATGTTCGTGAGGGTCTTCTTACTCCAAAGGACTTTTCATGTGACCTCGGGCCAAATCCTAGGGATTAATATTTTGACAGAGAAAAATTCGGCACTCCAGAGATTCAAGATTCAGAGGTTTTTCCCACAATACACTTCAAATATTCCAAATGCCAAACTGGCAAACTCCCAGATTGACGCTACGAAACTTCAAGATTCAGAGGTTTTTACAACACAACAGTCCAATTACTCTGAACACCAAAATGGAGAACTCCCAGAGGGTTCAAGGATAAATGGTCTAGACTTCTCCAACAACCAACGTCTGTGATCCACTTCAAAACTAGGGGCTTCAGGAATTTTCATTCCATAACACTTTCCACTCACAATCCTCTGAATAGTCATACTTCCGGATACTCAATGATCTGCGAACACGTGTACCCGAAATCCAATGGTCCAGATTCATTCCGGGCTTCAAGACTTTGGGGAATTATTCACTTTATGACAGAACAACTGATTTCTCATGGAATGCCAAATAGTCGAACCACTTGGGGATCCGACGACTCCCACTTCTCCCAATGATCTATGGTGTAGATTCACTCCGAGGCTTCGAGCGTTCGAGGATTTTTCCTCCTTTGCAACAAAAAATTAAAAACTATTGGAGCAGCGAAGTCCGAAGGACTTAGGGGTTTAACTTCCATGCTTCTTTCCTTTAACCCGATGAATATGAGGGATTCTTATACCTCCCAAACAGATCTCGTTCGTTCACCTTGAAACAAAGAGATTTATCTTCCTTAAGCTTTCTCGCTTGAAGGAATTAGACTCAGGCACACACCTTGCACTTCCCTCCTGATATTTTCTCTCAAAATACTCAGACCTTTGCGCACAATTTGTGCTTCCCTCTTAGTCCTGGGACTTAAATAAGTCTCTTGCACACACCTTGTGCTATCTCTCCTCTTAGTTTCTTCAACACTTAACTAAATGTTGACTCTTTTCACTCTTTGCACTAGTCTCCTCTCTGATATTTTATACTCCTATGAGTATAGGTGCACTCCTTGCACTCACTCTGCATAATCTTATGCAATCTCTCCTGAGCTTCTGAACCTGTAATGGTTCAACCTCCACACTCCTTGCACCGAGATTTCAGAAGAGAAACAATTGAAACTTAAATTAACATTAAGGATTCATTAAAGAATCCATTTAGATGCATACACACACATAAAACACAAATATAAATAACATAATGTTTACCCAGTTACTTAAAGACAAGCAAACTCAGAATTTGAAAGAAATTCTATCTTCTTCTATATTCCTTCAACAAATATTTACAAGGGTTTTAATGGCTCTCTGCAGCTCTCATCCTCTTCTTTCAATAACTATTTACAACAACTAGAAACAACCTCTCTTTGGCATAAACTACATTGATTTATACATGAGGGGGCTTATCAAGCCTTCCCTCCAGACTATCTTAGTGCTTTCATATCATCATTAAAAGCATCCCACTACTAGGCTTATTGCAATAAATGAATATTACAATCTATGAATATGAGTCAATGCTCAAAAGGTGTACAATCCTACAAACATTAAAATAAAATACAATCCCATGGAGCACATACAATGGCTCTAGCTTCAATATCTCTTGGGATCTTTAATTGCAATACTTTCAAAAATTAAAGTGATTCACTCTCCTTGGAATCCAAACCAGTTAAGTGTGTTGCGTTGGATGTTGAGTAGTCTTCCACCTTGCCTCATTAATTGACGACGGTGATGCTCCTGCATCATTCTACATAGAAATGGTATTTTAGATTGGATGCATTTACATATAGTAATGGGGATTGTTTGTTTGATGCATTACACATCCTTCTACATTTTTGTTATTCTTCCATTAAATTGCGAAATGGATTAATAGATAATTTCTTGGTCTGTTTGGACAATGGAGATAAATAAGCATTGGAATCATATGAGATTGAGCTAGGATTTGATTTCTTGTACGAATTGCATGGGATTCGTGACATTGACATATATTTGTCGAAGATGCACTTGTCTACATAATCAAATCTAAATGAAAATAAGAGATGGATATGGGGAGATACATTTTTCATATGATGGTTAGAAAAATAGTTAAATATATCAAGTGCATTTTGGTCACTAACAAGGAAAACAAAGTATTTTCATTTAAAAAAAAAAATGCAAGTGCATATCCATATTGCATCTTGTTTCATGATGCAAATCCTATTAGTGGTCACTACGAACCATTTGATTATAAGAAACTAGACAAATGTAATATTGAACAACCTGATACTTGCTTGTCACCCATGTAAAAAAACCTTGAATATTATTGGAAATGTAATATGGACAAGATGCATTCTTATGGATTGAGCATAGTGATTTTTGTTATGTCTAGTTGCGGTGATAGTTTGTTCAAAACACTTTTCTATTTGATAACCACATAATTTGATGCAAAATCCTTGAGACTTTACATTGTGCAATCATTTTTCAATGCAATGAAAAGTGGTGACCAGAATGCATTGCATTGCTTGCATGAATATTTGATACTTGGTCTTGTAGGAAATATAACAACTATTGCAAATTGGCAGAAGTATCTTGTAAATATGGAAATTCCATATGAAAAAGGAAATATAGAGGGTGGGGAATTATGTTTGAAATGGATGTCATTCATTTTCAATGTAGATATCCAAGTGTGGTCCCTCCATGGAAGCAATATTTCCAACTTTTATTTGGCTAGCTCGAATTGTGATAAAACAGTTGATGTGTTGTCATTTGAAACACATCTAGTTCATGTTCACTATGATCCATTGATAAGGGATAAGTACAATGCAATATGCGATGAGAATTATGACCAATGCATGGTGGCTATAGAAAATACATGTGGAAACAAGCATGACAGAGATACAATGTTGGCATTGAGGAAAGGTATGCATGGAAATGTATTGGTTCTCGAACATGTATTGGGAACAAACAAAGATAAACACAATGCACAATGTGACAATGAAACTATATTAGAAAATAGTAGTGTAGTTGGTGAAATGAGTTTTCATAGAAAAAATAAACTTGCAGCTGAGATACTTAGTTACCATAGACTAAAAAAGATGGCACGTGAAACAAACAAATGCAATTGCAGGTTCGTTACCCATCAAGGGGTGAAAAGGGATTCACATGGAGAAGATGAATCTTCAATCAATGCAACAAGGCATGGAAGTAAAAGAGAAAGAGTGGCATATGTGAAATTAAAACATATACAATCCAACGAAAAAAATGGACAAAAAATAAAAGGTGGATGTTCATGTGCTCAACGCATCGATGTAAAAAACAAACAAACACATCGACTCTATGTGAAATACATCCAAGACACACCTAGAAATGAATGTGTAATTTGTGAATAGTTGCAT
The DNA here is from genome assembly GCA_010110895.2 of Picea sitchensis. Lineage (NCBI taxonomy): Eukaryota > Viridiplantae > Streptophyta > Pinopsida > Pinales > Pinaceae > Picea > Picea sitchensis. The sequence continues at coordinate 45,892 of SNQJ01S0051858.1, forward strand.
TTTTCAAAGAACATTAAATGCTTGAACGAGGAATTGAAGAAATAATATTCAATCTTGAGTGCATGTGACAAAAAATTCTCTTTTGAAAAGATATATATTAGTTGAAAAAGAGAATTTGAAAATGGGAAGCGACCATAGTTTGCAACACCATACCAAAAAAGACACAACATGCCATTTCAAATTGCAAGTACACTGTTAGAACTTGAGCAGAGACTTGTCTCACTTGGAATTGCATTTGCATAAATTAGACAATGGGGATACAAACGATTTCAGATGGGATTGACAGGCTCCATCATCAACGTGCATGTTCATATGGAAATTGTCCAAAAACAATTGCCACAATCCGTCGATGAAACAATGACAATTGCAATTTCATTGAAAATACGACTACAATAAAAAAA
>SNQJ01S0051858.1:46302-59392 GCA_010110895.2 Picea sitchensis
TGTTTGGAGCTATCGTAGTAACTGAGACAAGTTGAAGATGTGGAACTTGGTCTAGTCACTACTTGGATTTTTGGGTTGTGGGATGAAGCACATCTATCCTCCATCCCTTGAGATAAAATCTAAGCAGAGCCAAGTGGAGATCCCACACAATTTTTGACCAATTAAAGTTTCCACCTCTAGAGTGACTCCACCCATTGCAAAAAGTGTCTTGACCTACAACCACAACCCATACATATGATTTGGACTTACTTAAACACTGTGTCATAGATTCAATATGAAATTTAGATTCTATACAATACCATGTACTATGAATATATATTACTACATCTACATAATTTACCAAAAGAAGGTGTTTATTGTGTTATTTTTATCGGCATACCTCCTATTTGGAGACTATTAATGAGTTTCTTATGGTATATTTCTTGCAACTAATTTATTTCCTACATTTATTCCATTTCATTTTGATGTTGTAGCACTGCAAAAAATGCAATAAACAGGAAAATAAACCCCTATGTCAAAATGGCATGAAATATACAATACCAACAAACACTGAATGAAAACCAAAGAAACGCTACACAAATAAAATTAGAAATATGTACCTTCTCAATTCTTGTTCCATGTCTCTTTTTTTTTCCTTATTTTCTTTTTATTAATGACCAATGATAGTTTCAATTTATTTCACATCGAACAATAAAAATAGACATGTAAGTGGATGTTACCAAATTGCAAACGCAATGAGAATTGTCCATGTTTTATTTTTTGTACGATCAAAATCTATTCTGGGGAACTTGCCTCTCATGTTCAACACAATTTATTGAACCAATAGAGAAACACAAAGTTTCTAAATATGTAACAAGAATATGACAACATTATTTGCTTGAGAAGGAAGGAAATAAAAATTTGTGGATGTGTAAAAGGATATGGACATATGTGAATATGTATTATGATGTCAACATAATTCAATAGCCTAATGTTCACTATGAATTATATTCGTTTCAAATTGAAAGTAGACAACAAATTGTATCATGGCCACTCCAATATGTATTTAATATAAAAAAAATCGATAGTTCATTATTTGCATTTGACCAGACATGATCAATTAACATTCCTTGTACATGTTTTAATTAGTCCAATAAGAAATGTAGATTCTGGTTGTACATGTAACTCTGCAATTTTTTTGTTTTCTTGTTACACTGACACGTGTCAATATTGAAGTCTCCTAGAACCACTATTATTTCGTTGCAATGTAAATTGCACAATGTTTTTGCAATTGCATTTACTATGTTGGCTAGAATTGCAGATTGGGATGCATAGATATTAATTATGGAAATATGCAATCCTTTGACTACTACTCTTGCTACAAGCATCTCTACATATGGTTCTTCAAAATGCATTTGTTCCAATATAGGTAGATGTTTTTTTACTAGTATCATCATGTCATTTTTATTGCAATTCGAGAGGCAATTGAAACATTGAAACTATTTATTTTGCATCTACAATGTCATATATGTTTCTTGAATGAAAAAATATCATATTGCATTGTATCATAGTCACTAGTTATGTCAGTGATATGCACATGCAAACTATGCATGTTCATTGAAAAAATGAAATACACGACTCCAATTGCACAAACTGTGAATCATATTATAGAGTCAAGTTTGCATCATTGCGCAAACATTTCATCTCAACAATGATTTTTTGTTTAACATTGAAGTTATCCATAGTCAAAGGACTTGGAAGATACAAATACTATGTGCTCCTTACACGCGGAAACACTATATAAACCAATCCATGTCTTCACACCCTAGTAGGATCAAATGAAACATTGTCTAGCAGTGTCCCCACTGATGTATGTATTGTACTTACACATGGAAGTTAAACTGGGGATTGTTTATGGATTTTCAAATGACATTTTTTTTCTTTTGTCCATGTTGGTTTCACTATGCGCAATATGGGTATCCAGTCAAGAAAAATATCTCTGATGTATAAAGAATCCAATCTCATGGCCTGTCGATGTCCAATATGCATATCATAGAACTTTATCCATAAAAAATATGCCTTATTTGTTTTGGTGTATTCTTTGACTATTCCATCTGCAACATTCACTAAACCATCTTGTGAATCGTAGTTCCTTGCATATATTTCAACGAGCATATCTAATTTCAAAACAAGTTGCAAAGGAAAAATTGGTGTATGTTCATGATGTCACAGACCACCATGGTCGTATTTCTCTTCATCAATTTCATTGATTAAAAGTTCCTTGCTAGGTATAAGCAATAACATAGACATGTTTTGCAATGCAACATATTTGTTTTTATAAAACAGATAAGGGAATGTTGGGTAATTTGGAGTAGGTCATATGCAATTCGTGTTGATATATTCTAGATCATCCCCTTTTTGACTATTTGTTCGCAACCCTATTTAGAATATCAATAAAATTTTCATTTGTTTGCTACATTGTAGTGTGCAATTCATAGCACTTCACGCTATCTATCTAAAAGTCATATGATATGATTTGCATGTCCATGGTAGGGTGCTCAAATATCATGGAATCGTGTATGGGATATGCTTGATAAAGATCACCACAAAATACCATAACTATGTTTGTATATGTTTTATGCTTCTTAGCCAACTATCAATCGAAAATAGGAATCGGCTTCTGACCAGAGAATATTTGTCAATGAGGACAAGTTGTAGTTCCTAATAAATCTTTGAAAACGCGTCTAACATTTCTCTGCTAAGTGGAAATAACTGAGACTTGTTGAAAGGCATTAGGAAAGTAGAATTGATTGTTGTTCCACCTAAATTATAGGCATCTTTACATGTATATGCAACTATCAATCCCTTTGGTTTCAAAGGATTAGTTGCCTTATTTTCATTGTGTATTCGTATAAGAACCTGGAATATCATTTTCATTGTGAAGGTTTTCCATGTTCCTACTCCACCCATAAGAAACAAGTACAATGGCATCTGCACATTCCTTAATTTCTTTAGCACAATGTATTTGACAATTTCTTGTTGTTTTCTATTCAATATTCTTCTAAGTTGGTAATATTCACCATTTTCAAGAAAAAATGGGTGGCCTACAACTTGGAATCCAAGATTAGTTGTTCTTTTGATACTTTTCCCTCTAACATATTGCAGATCTGGTTGCAAATTGTATTGTTCAAAGTTAACTATGCTTGTTCCTTGTTGGGTCAATGTACCATCAAAATCGAGAAGATCATTGTTTAGTTGTTGAATCACACTTTCCATATCGCCTAGGTTGGATTGGCATTGTATGCAAACTTAGATTCATTGGATTGTATTCTAGTTTTGTGAAAACAATAAGCAACTTCCCATGTAGGCCACTTATTCTTTAATGAAGATTCACTTTTTAAGAATGACACATACAMCATTAGTTTCTCTTTGCAAAAAATTTCATAATCATTGTACTTGTTATATTTGACAAATCATATCACATTTAGTTTTTTGTTTTTCAATATGGGTGTAACATCGTTTTTGTACTTAGAAACAAATTCAGCAAGGAAGATATTCTTAATGGCATGTGGTCCTTCAATATAGTAATCAATAATAGAGTTACACATGACATCTTTTGAGTCATCACGTTCTTGTTTCAATAAAAATGTTGTCTTAAGGAAAAATGTGCATTTATATATTGGAGACGTGTTTATAAAGATACATGGTCTTGAACTGCTATTTAGTGGAATAGCAAGCACAATATGCATTTCTTTCTACATGGACATTTGTTGAAGATTCAACATTGTATCTCCAAGCATGTGTACCATATGCATAGCATCAATTATGTTTTTTTCATGTTCTTTGCATATACTTCTAAATGCATTTGTGACAGATTTGTAAACTTTAGTCATATATGAAATGCAATACGATGTTACCACATATGCATTCACAACAAATTGTGCATCTGTGTTTTCATTCAAAAAAATTGGCATTTCTTTTGCAAAGATGTTGTTCCAAATATGTGAAAGTTTTAATTTCGGGAATATTGTCGGTTGTTTTAGTGTGCAATTTATAAGGAACCAATACTCTTCATCTAATAGTCCCATTTCCATCAATAAGTCTTCGAAAGTAATTAAATTGTCATAGTTTTTTTGGTCTAGTGATGAAAACAACAACTTTTTCTGGTAACTCAATATCTTCAAGAACCATTTTCATTCTCATTGGTGGCATACGGAACTTGTATCAACAATGTTAATTATTTTGTTTCTTACAGCTTCTTTTAAGACAATGCTTATGCAATTTCGCAAGATCATGAAGTAGATGATCTATTTCACATGTAATCTACTTATCGATGAATGTTGTAATTTATGAATCACTATCCTTTCCATATATCGGTGCATATTCTATCCACAACAACCCATGTTCATGCTCGCTTCTTCTATTCTGAAACTTTTTTACAAAGTAACTATCTGAAACTTTTTCAAAAAATATTTCCTCACGACATATCAATTGCTTTAAATAATTGATTCTATGTCTATAGTAATGAGTACAAGTAATTGGGTCCTTTCTTATTAGGTAATTGATGTCCTTTTCTCCTTGTGTTTGAGAGTTCTTTTCATTTCTTTTGTTCCTATACTAATATTTTAATGCACATATCAATTCATTCCATTGATGCTTTGCACTTGTGAATGTGATGAAAAAGGTTGGAGGCCCCAGCTACCATATCATTGCAAACACATTTTTCTTAATATGTTGGAAGTAATCAGGAGAAGTGCGAATATTTTTGAAATCTATGTATCCAATATCATATTTAAGTATCTTTTCCAAATTTGGTTTGTACTTCACGTCTTTTTCCAACAAATTCATTCCTTGTAATTGTCCCTTTATTATTTATATCCACATGCAAGAAAGCACTTTGTTAATTATTGTTCGCATTGTTTTGAAGAACAAATTTGTAGTATGATACGAGAAATCTCCACCAGCATGTAGCAATTCCCATTTCACTATTTTTGGGTAACTAAATCTCTTTACAATGTCATCATCACACACATTCCCATAGAAAAGGCTTGGAAAATTCATTTCTTCTGCATATTTTTCCATGAATATTCCAAGTGGATATTTCCCTTTAGAAGGTGTAATTTCAATGATCATGTCCTGCAAATCATGAATGCATTGGGAGTCTATGAACCCATGTAGAAATGTTTCACTAGGTCTATCGATGTCCAATTCTATCTCCATATCATTCTCACACTCAAAATTTGTTTCTTCTATGCATTTTTTACTATCTTGATCGAGAATATCATTTCATTCTTTGATTATAGTGATGTTCTCGGCCTTGTATAAATCTCTAGAACACAATTCTATTAATCCTTTCATCGCAATGTTTACATAGACTCTTCCCGTTTGATACACTTTTTTTTATTGTAGTCGTATTTTCAATGAAATTGCAATTGTCATTGTTTCATCGACGGATTGTGGCAATTGTTTTTGGACAATTTCCATATGAACATGCACGTTGATGATGGAGCCTGTCAATCCCATCTGAAATCGTTTGTATCCCCATTGTCTAATTTATGCAAATGCAATTCCAAGTGAGACAAGTCTCTGCTCAAGTTCTAACAGTGTACTTGCAATTTGAAATGGCATGTTGTGTCTTTTTTGGTATGGTGTTGCAAACTATGGTCGCTTCCCATTTTCAAATTCTCTTTTTCAACTAATATATATCTTTTCAAAAGAGAATTTTTTGTCACATGCACTCAAGATTGAATATTATTTCTTCAATTCCTCGTTCAAGCATTTAATGTTCTTTGAAAAATGCAACTATTCACAAATTACACATTCATTTCTAGGTGTGTCTTGGATGTATTTCACATAGAGTCGATGTGTTTGTTTGTTTTTTACATCGATGCGTTGAGCACATGAACATCCACCTTTTATTTTTTGTCCATTTTTTTCGTTGGATTGTATATGTTTTAATTTCACATATGCCACTCTTTCTCTTTTACTTCCATGCCTTGTTGCATTGATTGAAGATTCATCTTCTCCATGTGAATCCCTTTTCACCCCTTGATGGGTAACGAACCTGCAATTGCATTTGTTTGTTTCACGTGCCATCTTTTTTAGTCTATGGTAACTAAGTATCTCAGCTGCAAGTTTATTTTTTCTATGAAAACTCATTTCACCAACTACACTACTATTTTCTAATATAGTTTCATTGTCACATTGTGCATTGTGTTTATCTTTGTTTGTTCCCAATACATGTTCGAGAACCAATACATTTCCATGCATACCTTTCCTCAATGCCAACATTGTATCTCTGTCATGCTTGTTTCCACATGTATTTTCTATAGCCACCATGCATTGGTCATAATTCTCATCGCATATTGCATTGTACTTATCCCTTATCAATGGATCATAGTGAACATGAACTAGATGTGTTTCAAATGACAACACATCAACTGTTTTATCACAATTCGAGCTAGCCAAATAAAAGTTGGAAATATTGCTTCCATGGAGGGACCACACTTGGATATCTACATTGAAAATGAATGACATCCATTTCAAACATAATTCCCCACCCTCTATATTTCCTTTTTCATATGGAATTTCCATATTTACAAGATACTTCTGCCAATTTGCAATAGTTGTTATATTTCCTACAAGACCAAGTATCAAATATTCATGCAAGCAATGCAATGCATTCTGGTCACCACTTTTCATTGCATTGAAAAATGATTGCACAATGTAAAGTCTCAAGGATTTTGCATCAAATTATGTGGTTATCAAATAGAAAAGTGTTTTGAACAAACTATCACCGCAACTAGACATAACAAAAATCACTATGCTCAATCCATAAGAATGCATCTTGTCCATATTACATTTCCAATAATATTCAAGGTTTTTTTACATGGGTGACAAGCAAGTATCAGGTTGTTCAATATTACATTTGTCTAGTTTCTTATAATCAAATGGTTCGTAGTGACCACTAATAGGATTTGCATCATGAAACAAGATGCAATATGGATATGCACTTGCATTTTTTTTTTTAAATGAAAATACTTTGTTTTCCTTGTTAGTGACCAAAATGCACTTGATATATTTAACTATTTTTCTAACCATCATATGAAAAATGTATCTCCCCATATCCATCTCTTATTTTCATTTAGATTTGATTATGTAGACAAGTGCATCTTCGACAAATATATGTCAATGTCACGAATCCCATGCAATTCGTACAAGAAATCAAATCCTAGCTCAATCTCATATGATTCCAATGCTTATTTATCTCCATTGTCCAAACAGACCAAGAAATTATCTATTAATCCATTTCGCAATTTAATGGAAGAATAACAAAAATGTAGAAGGATGTGTAATGCATCAAACAAACAATCCCCATTACTATATGTAAATGCATCCAATCTAAAATACCATTTCTATGTAGAATGATGCAGGAGCATCACCGTCGTCAATTAATGAGGCAAGGTGGAAGACTACTCAACATCCAACGCAACACACTTAACTGGTTTGGATTCCAAGGAGAGTGAATCACTTTAATTTTTGAAAGTATTGCAATTAAAGATCCCAAGAGATATTGAAGCTAGAGCCATTGTATGTGCTCCATGGGATTGTATTTTATTTTAATGTTTGTAGGATTGTACACCTTTTGAGCATTGACTCATATTCATAGATTGTAATATTCATTTATTGCAATAAGCCTAGTAGTGGGATGCTTTTAATGATGATATGAAAGCACTAAGATAGTCTGGAGGGAAGGCTTGATAAGCCCCCTCATGTATAAATCAATGTAGTTTATGCCAAAGAGAGGTTGTTTCTAGTTGTTGTAAATAGTTATTGAAAGAAGAGGATGAGAGCTGCAGAGAGCCATTAAAACCCTTGTAAATATTTGTTGAAGGAATATAGAAGAAGATAGAATTTCTTTCAAATTCTGAGTTTGCTTGTCTTTAAGTAACTGGGTAAACATTATGTTATTTATATTTGTGTTTTATGTGTGTGTATGCATCTAAATGGATTCTTTAATGAATCCTTAATGTTAATTTAAGTTTCAATTGTTTCTCTTCTGAAATCTCGGTGCAAGGAGTGTGGAGGTTGAACCATTACAGGTTCAGAAGCTCAGGAGAGATTGCATAAGATTATGCAGAGTGAGTGCAAGGAGTGCACCTATACTCATAGGAGTATAAAATATCAGAGAGGAGACTAGTGCAAAGAGTGAAAAGAGTCAACATTTAGTTAAGTGTTGAAGAAACTAAGAGGAGAGATAGCACAAGGTGTGTGCAAGAGACTTATTTAAGTCCCAGGACTAAGAGGGAAGCACAAATTGTGCGCAAAGGTCTGAGTATTTTGAGAGAAAATATCAGGAGGGAAGTGCAAGGTGTGTGCCTGAGTCTAATTCCTTCAAGCGAGAAAGCTTAAGGAAGATAAATCTCTTTGTTTCAAGGTGAACGAACGAGATCTGTTTGGGAGGTATAAGAATCCCTCATATTCATCGGGTTAAAGGAAAGAAGCATGGAAGTTAAACCCCTAAGTCCTTCGGACTTCGCTGCTCCAATAGTTTTTAATTTTTTGTTGCAAAGGAGGAAAAATCCTCGAACGCTCGAAGCCTCGGAGTGAATCTACACCATAGATCATTGGGAGAAGTGGGAGTCGTCGGATCCCCAAGTGGTTCGACTATTTGGCATTCCATGAGAAATCAGTTGTTCTGTCATAAAGTGAATAATTCCCCAAAGTCTTGAAGCCCGGAATGAATCTGGACCATTGGATTTCGGGTACACGTGTTCGCAGATCATTGAGTATCCGGAAGTATGACTATTCAGAGGATTGTGAGTGGAAAGTGTTATGGAATGAAAATTCCTGAAGCCCCTAGTTTTGAAGTGGATCACAGACGTTGGTTGTTGGAGAAGTCTAGACCATTTATCCTTGAACCCTCTGGGAGTTCTCCATTTTGGTGTTCAGAGTAATTGGACTGTTGTGTTGTAAAAACCTCTGAATCTTGAAGTTTCGTAGCGTCAATCTGGGAGTTTGCCAGTTTGGCATTTGGAATATTTGAAGTGTATTGTGGGAAAAACCTCTGAATCTTGAATCTCTGGAGTGCCGAATTTTTCTCTGTCAAAATATTAATCCCTAGGATTTGGCCCGAGGTCACATGAAAAGTCCTTTGGAGTAAGAAGACCCTCACGAACATGAATTTGTGTGTAGTGAGAGAAGAAAAGGATCGTGGTAAGCATTCTAAGGGTTCAAAGGGAACCCAAGAGCGACTTTGGATCATGTGTAAATCGACCCTAGACTAGGAGGTCGCGCAAGCACCCTAGGAGGGGTGGGGGTTTGCATCAAGTGGTATCAGAGCACACACAAGATTTTTTTATGATACCATCAAGTGTTATCAAAGCAGGAATAAGCTCCATGAAAATAAATATTTAAAATAATGTCGTCGAGGAGATGCAGGGATAGACCCGTGGCCAACGCAACCATGGAGGAATAAATGAGACAAATTCATGCAAGTTTGGATGCCATGGAAACAACACAAAGGAGAGAACTAGAGGCTGGTGATGTCAGCAAAGATGAAAGTGAAGATATGGAAGAAGAAGAAGTTGTAGGAGAACAAACAACAGAAGAGTGTTTGCTGAGAGATGTTGTCAAGATGGGAACCAGAGAAAATATGGAATTTCTGATGTATGAAGTTGATTTGAATGTAGAATAACTATTGGACTGGATAATTTATTTAGACAATTATTTTGACTATGAAGAGATTGATGATGAGAAGAAAGTAAAGCATGCAATGACCAGATTGAAGGGACATGCAGCTTTACGGTGGGATGAGTTGCAAGATGACAGAAGGAGGAAAGGTAAGTCCAAGATTAAGAGTTGGGATAGAATGGTAACTAAGCTCAAGGCTAAATTCATACCTAAGGATTATTAGTTGAATCTGTTCAAAAGGATGCATAATTTGAGACAAAAAGGTTTGTCCGTGGAGTATATGGAAGAGTTTTATAAGTTGAATATAAGAGCAGGATATAGGGAGAATGATGAAGAGAAAGTTTCTAGGTATATAAATGGATTGAGGTATGAAATCCAGGATGAGATTAGTATGATAAAGATGAGGACTGTAGAAAATTCTTATCAGGTAGCCCTGAAGGAAAAAGAAAAATTGATAAGAAATAATAGTCAGAGGAACATGGGAAAGAGTCCTAATAGAGGAAGAGGAATCACCAGAGAAAAGTTCTAGAAATTCAGGGGAGAAGTTGGAGGATTTAACAGACACATAGAGAGAGGAGGAATTTTTAGAGGAGAATACTCTAGAGGAATAAATACTTCTCCAAGAGGTAGAGGAATAGGTAGAGGAGGAGAAGTGAAGTCTTATGCTTGTGGGAAAACATGGCACATGTCTTCGGAATGTCCTAAAAAGAAGAATGTGAGAGTTAAAGAAGATCACATTTCTGAGGCACAACAAAAGAATGTGGAGATAGAGATGAAGGAAGAAGAAGTTGAAGAAGGAAGATCCCTCGTGATGAGGAAATATCTCGTATAGCCAAAAAAAGAGGTACGAGAACCAGTACAAAGAAACAGTATGTTCTGAACTACTTGCAAGACTAGAGACATAGTATGTAAGGTAATCATAGACAATGGAAGTACTAACAATTTTGTATCCACAAAGATAGTGGAAAAGATAAAGTTGGAAACGATGGCACATCTGAGTCCATACATGGTTTCATGGTTGAAGAAAGGACATCAAATCATGGTAAGTCGACAGTGTAAAGTTGAGTTTAAAATAGGTAGTTATAAGGATGAATTTTTATATGATGTCATACCCTTGGATGTTTGTCATGTTTTGTTGGGGAGACCATGGAAATATGACAGGAATTTCATACATGATGGGAGGAAGAATACTTATAACCTTGAGAAAAATGGGTGTAAGCACATGTTGTTTCCAATAGAAGATAAAGGATTCAAAGAGGAGGCTAGTCCTAGTAAACTTCTCATGAGTGGGAAGGAACTCTTGAAAGAAGTCAAAAAATACTAGGAAATGTAGTTTGTTTTCATAGGTAAGTTCAGAGACATCCTTACAAGCATGTCTATGAATGATTTTCCCGTGAAAGTTCAAGATTTATTGGATGAATTTGTTGACATTGTGGTGGATGAGTTACCTCATACTTTACTACCCATCGAGATTATCAGTCATCATATTGAACTTATTCTGGGAGAAAGTTTTCTGAACAAAGAAGCATACAGATTGACCCCTAAGGAGAATGAAGAGGTCAAGGAGAAGGTCCAAGAGTTGTTGGATAAGGGTTTGATCAGAGAAATCTTGAGCCCATGTGCAATACCAACTATGTTGATTCCAAAGAAGGATGGAGGTTGGATAATGTGCATAGATTCTAGAGCCATCAACAAGATAACCATCAGGTATAGATCTCCTTTACCCATAATGGATATTTTGATGGATTGTTTGAGTGGAGCTAGTTATTTTTCCAAGATAGACTTGAAGACAAGTTATCATCATATACGAATGAGAGAGGGAGATCAATGGAAAACAAAGTTTAAAAAAATGAAGGATTGTATGAATGTCTTGTTATGTTGTTTGTCTTAACGAATGCACCAAGTACGTTCATGAGGTTAATGAATGGAGTGATCAAATATTTTATTGGGAAGTTTGTGATCGTTTATTTGGATGATATTCTAGTTTTCAGTAAGACTGGAGAGGAGAATTTAAGACACTTGAAGATGGTGTTGAGAAGGTTGCAGCGAGAAAAGTTGTTGGTGAATTTGAAGAAATTTCATTTTATGAAGACAAAACTTGTGTATTTGGGATTTGTAATCTATTCAAATGAATTGAAGATGGATCTAGAAAAGGTGAGGCCTATAAGAGAGTGGCCTTCTCCAAAAAGTGTGTTTGAAGAAAGAAGTTTTCATGCGTTAGTGAGCTTTTATAGAAATTTCATTAGGAATTTCAGTAGTATTTGCACACCCGTACTATATACTATAAAGAAGGAGCATGGTTCTTTTGTCTAGAAAAAAGAGGTCGAGAAAGGATTTAGAGTGTTGAAAGAAAATATAATAGAACAACCTGTTTTAGTTCTGACAGAATTTAAGAAGATTTTCCAGGTCAAATGTGATGCAAGTGGAGTGTCCATTGGTTCAGTCTTGAGTCGGGATGATAAGCATGTTTCTTATTTCAGTGAAAAATTGAATGATGCTAAGAAGAATTATTCAACATATGACAAAGAAGTTTATTGTATAATTTTAGATTTTAAAAATGGAGACATTATCTCATGCCAAAGGAGTTTATTCTATATACTGATAATCATGCTTTGCAGATCATAGTCAGACAAGATAAATTGAACCAAAGACATGCCAAATGGTTAGAATTCATGCACAATTTTACTTTTGTCACTAAGCATATTAATGGGAGTGATAACAAAGTTGTCGATGCTTTGAGCAGGAGATGTTTAATCGTGCAGGAATTCCAAGTGAAGACTTTGGGATTTGAACACCTCAAGGAGATGTACCATGAAGACCCAGACTTCAAGGAAGCTTACGAAGCATGTGAAAATCCTTTATTGAGGGATAAACATCAATGGATGGAGTATATGATCCAAGAAGGACTATTATTCAAAGGAAATTCGATTGTGTATCCCAAGATGCTCAATGAGGGACAATTTGTTGAAGGAGAAACATAGTGGAGGATTGGCTCGACACTTTGGCCATGATAAAACATATGCACAATTGAGTTCTTCATACTATAGGCTAGGTATGAGGTATAATGTGAATAAGTTCATGGACAAATGCAGAATCTTCCAATATGCTAAAGTAAATTAGCATAACACACGATTGTATCAACCATTTCCTATTCTAGACAAGTCGTGGGATGCAATAAGTATGGATTTTGTTCTAGGATTTCCAAGAACCCAGAGGGGAAATGACTCGATCTTTGTGTTAGTGGAAATATTTTCAAATATGGCACATTTTATACCATGTCACAAAACCAGTGATGCTACCCACATAACGAATCTATTTTTCAAGGAGATTGTGAGATTGCATGGGTTACCCAGGAGTATAGTCTTAGACAGAGATACCGAATTTGTGGGACACTTTTGGAGGACTTTGTGGAAGAATT
>SNQJ01S0051859.1:0-14346 GCA_010110895.2 Picea sitchensis
ACATGTCAAGGAAAGGCATGGCTTGTCGAGGCAAGGCATGCCAAGGCTAGACATGGATTTTTTTTATGATCTTTACTAATGTTTAAGAATTTTTAAATGTTTTACATCATTGGAATGACATCTTAGCTGTAACTTATTTGAAATTTTATTATCGCATGTGCACTTTTGTTTTTGTTTGTTAGTTTGTCCGTGACATGTGAGACTAACTTGTGGCTAAGAAACCACGAATCAGGGGCATCTAAGCCATCAAAATCACCCGGGGATCGCACTCAGCCTGAGCCACACCAACCCTTAACATGAATGGATTTTTTGTCCCCGCAGGTTCGAATCGGTGACTTTAACATCAAGGAGTGCCTTAACAACACACCCCGTCACCGACTGTCCTACACCTCGGGGACTATCGTATGTGCACTTTGATATGATGTAATATGATTATTGTTTCATTTCATATGTTGTAATATTAGATATATAAGAGAGAAATTAATTATTGCATGAAATAAATAATAATTTTCCATTCTAAATGTTTGTTTTTGCAGAACAAGGATCTTCCAGAAGATCTGGATCATCATCAACAAATAGATCTAGATCACGACATTGGGTCTGATGCTGAGATGGTAGATGGTGCTCATGATGACATAGATACAGATGACAATGATGTCGATGCCGATGCAGATGACGATGATGACGATCATGATCACAATGGTGATGATGATGTTGAGACAGTTGTTGGTAGCAACCAATGACACTCTTGATCATATAAACTACATCATGGATCATTTTTGATAGATTGTTATAATGCCTCTTTTCATGGTTACTATCATATGTATCATTTTCATAGCCTCCAACACCATATTATTGAGTTGTATCATTTTGACATGTTTCATGTTGACTTATATCGTTTGGACACGACGTATCATATTGACTTGTATCATTTTGTATTACATAATTTATCATTTTATTTATATCATTTGTACATGATGTATCATTTTGACTTATGTCGATTGTAGGACATCTATCATTTTCAGATTTTATTGATCTACTGGCATATATATTTGACTTTCACTTGTTTTAGTTATATATGATGATGATCTTATCAATATTGACTCATCAATTTTTATATATTGAAAGTGGTTGATGATTTTTTGATGCATATTTATTACGTATGATGGTTTTGAATTACTGCTCATGATTGATGTTGTCAAATTCACTTAAATTATAGATATTTGACTCACTTGTTTTAATTGTAGATGATGATCATGTTATAATAATTATCTTGTTATTTTATATATACTAGATGTTGTAGATTCTATTTTGATGGAGATTTAATAAGTATAATGATGTTGTTAATTTTTATGGATGTCTGTTTCCCTAAAAATTATTTATAAATGTTATCCTATAAAAAATTTACAAAACATGATCATGATGATCATGATGATGATCATGATGATGATAATTTCCACTTCTTCATTCTTATCAATCAATTCCCTTTTTTCCTTATTCAGTTGCTGCTGCAGCTTTTGGTTTTCCACTTTGAATTTCTGGCTATACTCCACTTTTTTCATTGTCATAATCTGAAACTTTTCCTCCATAAGTTTGAGTTTCTTTTTCCAATTATTGAGAGGCTTATTGAGGGGCCTTTCTTTCTGCTTCCCTTTGTTATCCTATTCCATTATATTCCATTTGATGACATCAAATTTGGCCTTCTCCAACTCCAACAAGGTTTCATGGAGGAGATTCTCTACAGGGGTCTTTATCTTGGAGGTCCCTTCAATAGGAAGTGTTTTTTCTTCTTTCACTATTGTATCCTCTTGAGGTTCCTTCCCTTTTTCTTCTTTTGATTCTTCTGGACTAGGGGAATATTTTACCTCTTCTACTTGAGCTGTAATGGTGAGTGGAGTAACTAGAGTTGGGATTTTCTTTTAACTCATTTTAATTATGTTAGATCTTCTCCTCCTGGGTTGAACCTATGCACTAATGATTTTTAGGGGACTGACAAAGGGTGTCCCTAGTGCAGTCACATCTTCAACTACTTATTTTTATTTTTCATCTATTTTCTTCCTTTTCTCCTTCTTTTGCTATTTTGATCGTTTCGGTCTAGTTATTCTTTTAGGTTCTCCTGCCTTGTTCTTATATTCTTCACTCATTTCTTCCTATGTTTGTTCAAGTTCTCGCTGATCCATATTTATGAAATATTCCCACAAAATTCTACGTTTCAAACTCTTGAGGGCATCTGAAACTATCAATTTTATAATCCCATGATGTGCCCAAAATTCTTGTTTTTAATTCTTCACTTTTAGGCTCATTTCCTTCAATGACTGGAGGAAGAAGTAAGGAATGCTCAGGTTCTTGATTTGAAAGGTATCCGAGCTGGCGTAGAAGCTTGAAGTGGTAGGCATAGACCACACTCATTCTTCCCAAACATTTGATGTACTTGATGATGTGATAGGCTACTTCTGGCCAAGGATAAGGGAGGATTTCCCTTTTACTACCATTTTTTGTCTTCATCAAGTTTTTCATTTGGGAGGAAGAATGCCTTTTTGGCATTAATGGATTCTTATCTCTCCTCTTTATCCCAAGGGATACCCATGGGAAAACTATATATCCTACTGATGGAGGCTTCATTTATTCTGATTATCATCCCTCTTACTATGATATGCACATGGTTATGTGATATTAAGCAGAAACAAGAATACAACATAAATTACCAACAAAACAACAAAATGTAGAGAATAAGACACCAAAATGATACCTTTATTGAAATGGGAGAAATGTTCACTTGCCTCTTCGAGGGGGAAGCCTCTAACAGAGTAGTGCTATATTACAATAATTCACAAGATAAATATTTCTCATGCCCCCTACTCTTATTTATAATAATTCTATCTTCTAAAGAACATTCTGGATGGAGATCTTTCTAGAAGCGAAAACTTCTATTAGGTCTTCTTACATTCACTTGTTCATATTTATAAAATATGCCTTATTAACTAATGTTAACCTTTATTACATGGAAAATGTATTATTCTATCTATGTGAGGGGTTAGGGAGGTTAGGTCCCTAACATGCCCTCCTCCTTAAAAAGAGCCTTGTCCTCAAGGCTTAAGATATGGAAATTTCTGTATAATATTAGCCGGTTCCCATGTGAAATCTTATGGTGGAGTATCCTTCCATTGAACTAACACTTCCTGGATGGTGCGCTGACGGAGATGACACTCTCGCTAGTCCAATACAACTTTTGGATGCAACCAAATGGAACCTTCTTCATCCAACTCTGGTAGACTGGTATGAGCACAACACTTGGTGCCAATCACTTTCTTTAGACAAGAGACATGAAAAACAAGATGTAGATTGGACTTGCTGGGCAAAGCTAAATGATAGATCACTGATCCCACATGTTTGAGAATAGTATAAGGACCATAAATTTGGGGGCCAATTTTTGACACTGCTGAGATTTGAGTGAAGTCTTCTTGTATGGTTGTAGATAGAGAAACACTTGGTCCCCTTCAATAAATTGACATTCAGAATGACCCTGATCTATATGTTGCTTCATGTGGTTCTGAGCGATGACCAAATTTTCTTTTAGAGTTTGGAGAATGGACACATGAGATGTAATATTGGAGTCAACCTCCTAAACCTTGGAGATGCTCGGAATGTATGGGAGAACTGATGGTGGCTTCTGTCCATAGACTACTTCAAAGGGAGTCATGGAAGTGCTCGTTTGGTAAGAGGTGTTGTACCACCATTCAGATAAGGGTAACCACTGAACCCACCGATGTTTTCGGTCAGCTGTAAAACACCTCAAATATGTTTCTAGACACTTGTTGACCACTTTCGTTTGGACATCCGTCTGGGGATGATATGATGTACTAAGCTACAATTCGGTTCCCTAGATCCTAAATAATTCTTGCCAGAAATTGGTGGTAAAAGTTGGATCACGATCATAAACAATAGAATGAGGAATTCCATGGAGTTTGAAGATATTATCCATAAAAAATTGAGCCACTGTAGATGTTGTGAATGGGTGTTGAAGAGCACACAAATGAGCATATTTGGAGAGACGATCTACTGCCACCATGATGAATGAATTATTTCCTAATTTGGGTAAGCCCACAATGAAATCCATATAAATATCCGTCCAAATAACATGTGGAATCAAAAGCGGTTGGAGTGTGCTACGAGTTTTGATAATCTCTCCCTTATTGCATTGAAATATATCATATTCTACCATAAAGGTGCGAATGTCCAGTTTCATACCGCCCCAAAAGAAAGAATGTTTGACATATTCATAAGTTTGGTTAAACCTGAATTCCCTGCAGTACGAGAAGCATGAAACTCAAAGAGCACCTTGGATTTAAGGGTCGACTGTTTGCTTAAATATAAGCGACCTTTATAATGAAAATCTTCATTGTGCCAATGGTACCCTGGATCAACTTGGGGATCCTGCCACACTTTTTGGATGAGATTGGAGATTTTGGGGTTGTGCAACCATTCCTGGCGAGCAACCTGAAGCCATTTAGAAACAATGAATGAGAGGGAGAAGCGGGACCCTTCTTCTTCATATTTCCTGGAAAGAGCATCAACCACCACATTTTATTTACCCTTTTTGTAAATGATCTCATAATCATATCCAAAGAACTTGGTCACCCATTTCTATTTCTATGGGGATGAAATGCATTCTTCCTAGAAGTACTTGAGGGCTTGATGGTTTGTTTTAATTTGGAAGCATTGTCCCAATAGATAAGGGCAAAAAAGATCAACTACACAAAAAATAACCATCATTTCATTTTGATAGATCGATTGGCCCAAATGTCGCTCTAACAATTGTTTACTGGTGAAATCCAAAAAGCATCCATATTGCATGAGGATTTCCCCAATTTATCTCCCTGATGCATCACATTCCAGAACAAAGGTATTGGTGAAATCAGGTAGGGCCAGTTCATGAGTAGTGCACATAGCTTCCTTCAAGGCTTGTAAGGATTGGTTTGTTGTTGGAGTCCAACTAAAGGCATTATTTTTAAGAAGAACTATTAGAGGGGCCACAATTTTTACATAATTTTGAACAGACTTACGATAATAGCCATTTAAACCCAAGAAACCACACATACTTTTAAAATTTTTAGGGTGAGGCCAATTTTGCACAACTTTAATTTTCTTAGGATCCACCCTTACACCACCCTTGCCAACAATATTACCTAGGTACTCCACTTCGGAGATGCCAAAAGCACATTTAGACCCTTTGGGGAAACATTTTTGCTTATAGAGGAGATGGAGAACTTGATCTACATGGGTGAGATGGGTTGGCCAAATTTTACTATAGATGAGAATATCATGAAAGAAAACTAACACAAAGTGATGGAGGAAAGGACAAAAGACATGATTCACGAGACTTTGAAAAGTGGAGGGAGAATTATAGAGACCAAAGGGCATGACTAAGAACTCATAGTGGCCCTCATGAGTGAAAAATTCCATCTTGGGGATGTCTTCCTCTTCATACATATATGGTGGTAGCCAGAATGAAGGTCGAGTTTTATAAAGTATTGAGCCCCATTGAGTTTATCTACAAGGCTATCTATGATGGGAATGGGGAATTTGTCCTTGATGATAAGTTTGTTGAGGGCATGAAAATAAGGATACATGTTACAAGTGCCTTACTTCTTGAGGACCATGACAACAAGGGAAGAATAGTGGCTTGTACTAGGACAGATAACACCCGACGCTTCTAACAATTCATGGAATTTTTTCTCAATTTCATTTTTTTGAGAAAAAGGATGACAATAAGCATGAACATTGGGAGGAAGACTACCCAATATTAAAGGAATGGAATGCTCATGATCTCTATGGAAGGGGGGAAGGCCTTGGGGGGTTTGGAAAATAATGTGATGGCATGAAATGATATCTTGAAGGTCGGGGTGTATCGGGGGCGTCTCAACTTCTTGAATGCAATGGAGTTGGGAGATGATTCCATAATGACATTTTTTGAGTAAATTTTCGATGCAGTGGGAACTGATGATCTCGAGAGCCTACGGTAATGCCTTAGAATTTATACTATTGGCATTCCTGTTGGAATTGCATGGTTAAATCCTTAAAATCCATGAGTATGGGTCCGATGGTGTGTAACCATTCCACACAAAGCACATTGTCACAACCACCTAGGTCAATAGAAAACATGTAATATTTCAGATTATACTAAAAACATGTGATATTTCAGGTTATACTAACCAATTTGTAAGTGCACATTTTCACAATTCTCTCCACATTTCATGGAACCACCATTGGCAATCATGATTTGAAAATTGTTGACAACACAGATATAACAATTGACTTCTTGGGCAAGACGATGATGAATGAAATTATGAGTGTTTCCATTGTCAACTAGGATGATGAATTTCTTGTGCTTAATTTAACCAATCAATTTGAGGGTTTGAGGACCATAAATGCCAGTGAGAACGTGTAGCAAAATTGGTGGTTCAACTTTGAGAGGACCAGAGGGTGAAATAATATCATCGGTTGGGGGTAGTTCTACTTCAGGTGAAACCTCAACATCTTCATCAGAAACATCCTCAGAAAAATGGCCATAAAAAGTTTCTATTCTTTACACTTGTGCCCTCAAAAGTATTTATCATCAAATTTATAGAAAAGGCCCTTGAGTATGCATTCAACCATTTCTACCTGTGTTAACTTGTGGACATTGAGAGGAGTGGCCCGAGGGGCATCAGTGTTGGGTTTAGGGCTGGGGAAAAAAGCGGGTTTTCTGCTCTGGGCCAAGATGACATGTTGTGTCTCCTTGGCACGCTTAGTGTATTCAAACCAAGTTTGAGGGCGAGCCATGATGACCTGGGTGTCAATTTCATCCTTGAGGCCATTGATAAAGCATTCCCTGAAGAAAGCATCTATCATTCCCTCCGTTCAAAAAGCCAAGTGATCAAAGGTAGCAATAAAATATTCCACTGTTCCAGACTATTTCAACTTGGTCAGACATCCTAAATGGTGGGTGTCCAAGTCAAAACATTCATACAGCTCTGCAACAAATTGTGACCAAACAACATACCCCGACGTGCATTGCCTCAACTCTAGGGAGATTGATGCCGCAAGTCAGGGATTTGGAATGAGAGTGTAGAGGCTGGTTGGAGTCAACACCTTCAATATAGAGAGGTGGGTCAGAGGAGGAATGACCCTGGAATTTGTTCATGAATTCGTTGAGAGCGGAATGGACTTCAATAATTTGGCTACCGAGCTAGGCTTGGATGTGGTCCATTTTTGCATGAATGGATATAATGTCCCTATTTACTTGGTCCTGAAGGGAAATAAGGCCAATTCATCATAACGATATTCTTACTACAAACAAGATATCTATTTAAGATAATCAAAGCCTTGTCTCTTTAAAGGAGTTTTTCAAGATGAACATCCATTTGTAGGGCCCAATTTGGAGGGATTGGTGTTGGTATTTTGGTAAGCCAATCCAAATTTATTGATTCAAATAACTTGTAATCCTTTCTTCGTTAAAATATTCCAATGGAAACAACTTTGATTTCTAGGGGGGATTCTTAGACCTAGAGATTAGATGGATATAAATGATTTGTGATGCATGGCATTTTCACTTATCTTATAAATTTTTGGTTTCTTCTAATTCCTTGCTTCATCAAAAGATTCCAATGGTACCAACCTTGAATTATCTGGGGCCTTCTCATACCTAGAGATTAGATGGATACAAATTCTTTGTGGTGTATGATATTTTCTCTTATCTTATAATTTTTTAGTTTTTTCTTGGTTATGTAACAAGGATTGCAAACAAAATCCCATTTAGTGAAAAGTGGCTTTATGTATGACTAATGTCAAATATGTGGTAAATGAAGTCCCTTGAGTTATTTTTATAGGAGTGTTGAGTAGCTAAAGTTTTCTAGAAGCAGATCCAAACACATATTTCTATATCTTCCCATGAGAGTATCAATTGGAGGGTTTCTCTATTGGGTGATTATAACCAATTGATTATTTACATCCTTTATTCCTTAGGATTTTGCAAGAAGAGATGTGTTTTCAACTCTAGGATAAGAGTTGTTTATTGTTTAGAGATGCCAAGAATGTTGATGCCTTTGAATATTTGGACTAGTCTTAGTTCTAGTAACATTGAGGAAGATGTCCTGATTTCTCTTTTCTTTGTCTACATATTTCTTCCTTTTTGTATATATTTTGTGATTAATATAAGATGCATTTTATCAATTATTAACTGGGTATAGTCGAGTGGTTGTAAGGAAGAGTGATATCCTACCCACCCAATTTCAATTCCCACAAGTGATGTCTTGATCTCTTAATGAGAATATTGTTGTAACAACCATAAGCCATGTGTTGACAAAGCCTAGAGTTTATGTGGAAAGTTTACCCTGGATACCATCCTAGAAATGAGGGGAAGTTTCCAGTGGGATTTCCTAAGACATGTATTTCATGGAAACAAAGGATATATTTTCTCAACAAAAAAACATAAGTTTTATGTATACTAAGAATATACTTTAAATAAGGAAAAACATACAAAATCAATGCATAAACCCATATCCTTTGCACGCAAAATTTCTTCTTGTACTCTATTGAAATTTACATACACAATATAAATAATATATACTATACTATATTTATTTCATTCAATTCTTGCAAGCGCTTGCAATGAAACCTTTTGGCCATGTTCATTACAATTTAGCTTATATCTTCGCTACTTATTGTACATCAAAGACAAAATGTTTCCTTTTCTTGGATTCTTCCAAACGTACTTTCCAATGCAAGCAATCACAATGACATATTCTATAATATAATCCATGACTGTTAAAGTAAATATTAGCTTATAATGGTCAATTATATATTAGACTTAGGAATTAATAAAGTCAACTCAACTTTAGATTATTTTATGTTTTTATGTCTTATTTCACTTTATTGCATTTCTCAATCTATCCCATGTTCATAAAGTGGATTGACTAGACTTTCTTGTAATCCTATACAAGAAAGCTTTCACTTTCTCATTATATATACAATACAAATAACTCTTTTGAGTTATCTTGGTTTCTTTATGTGCTCGATTTCCATAATATGGTATTAAAGTCCAACATTCTAGAAGATGTATCAAGAGTCTCGGGCCTTTGAAAGCAAAATTTTCCACCCTTGTGACTTTAGTATTTTCGAAGTCATATCAATATTCTCGGGCCTTTGAAAGAAACAGTTTTTCACTCTTGCAAGTTCAATATTTTTGAAGTCGTATCAAGAGTCTCAGGCCTTTGAAATACAAAGTTTCCTATCTTGCAACTTCAGTAGTCTGAGTGTTGTAAATTCTAGTGAGTGTGAAGACCTAGGGACTACTGTTGGCAAATATGAACCAAGGGATCACTAGTGTAGCACATCGAAGAACCAAAAGGGTTTCAATGAAACCATATGTGCTTGGATCTGCACGTTTTTGGAATTTTTTGGGGTAGATTTATTATAAATCTACAAGTTTTTCAGCATATTACTCTATTTTTTGGGGGAGATTAATTTTAACCTTCACGTATGTAATATTTACCCAACATTGTGCTAGAAGGGATTCAAAGGTTCACAAGAAAAATTTACAACATGTGGAAGCAAAAAATGCCGACCATTTTTTAGTATAGTTTCTTGGTGAATATTGTCCTTGGTAAACTTACTTGGTTGTTGACAAGTGGAAAAATTCCCTTCTGCAATAGGGGATAACTACCCGATCACAATTCCCAATTAGACTTGTTTTTGTTTGAGATGGTAGCCTCCAACCGATCCGTGGGCTCTATTTTCCACTCAAGAAAGTTGGTCCTAGATAGGAGACTTAATCATTTTAGATTTGTAATCTGATTTATCTTAATCTAAATTGCAGAAATGAAAACTTATTTAATCTATATATTATATTTCAATTGAGAGAAATGCTTTACAAACTAGAAGATGCATATAAGAGTGATTAATTCCCAAGAACATAAGAAATTCATAATTCTAAGGAATTCTTAAGCACAATAACCATTGTAACTAAAAATAGATCACAACAACTATATCTACACCACACTTATAGTTAAAGGAAAGTTCATATATCTGGAAAACTAAGAAATAAAAAACAACGGTCTCATAGGTTAGTTCGAAAATAACATTTATTTATCCATAGTATAAAGGAATAGTTTCTTAATCATACATGAATGTCTTTTCTGCTGAATATCAATTTAAGATTTGAACATAAATATCAAATAGAAGAGAAGAATAATGAGTGATAAGTTATTTAGAAGAAAATCATAAAACTTATCAACTGTAAGCTTAAATACATCAATTATCATCAATCATAAGAATATTATCAATGAAAATTATGCATATATTATCTAATATACAATCGATTGGAAAGTAAGTAGATTTATGGAAAGAATTAATATAAAAATATAGTATAGGAATTTGCAAAAATTTAACAAAAATGCAATCATTACAAAATTCACATTACTCAAAAACAATTTTTCCAAAAGACTAGGTCTTCAAAATTTAATTCAAATTGATAAAAATAACAAGTCCAATTCTCCAGTTTCCAACCCTTTCTCCCTATACCAAATTACATTTAATAACATTGAGATCTTGAAATTTAGGACATGCTCCTATTTTCCTTCAACTGATTTTTCCAAGTGTCAACTTAATTCAATCATTCATATCAAGGAGAGATCTCTCCTTCATGGGCTATAGATTCTATATTGACTTTACTTTATCATTATTTGATGAAGGATTTGCATAGAGTGAACTTTTCAAGCATTGGTGAAATTTTAGGTGGATGAGGAATATCCTCATTCAACTTGCATTGGTTAAGTTTCTTGGCAATCTCTTTATCCGTTGACTTGAATTTTGAGAGGAAGGCATTGATAGATTTTAAGCACTCTGTTGGTCTAGAGATGAAATCTTTGACCGCTTCCACATTCCATAAGTTGCGTGATTCCATATGTACATGAACTTCTTTGTTGGTTAACATTTGCAAGACAATTTGATATAGGCACTGTCTGGCCAAGAAATTGAACATGGGGTGACATCTCATGATCTTCAATAACATCTAGAGCCAAATCACATAGCTCTGAACAATTCTTACTGGTTTCCTTGATCAAATCCTATGAAAAAACACAATTGGTGCATCATGATTCTAGTGAGGCCTGCACTTGGATTGTTTCCTCATCAGTCATTTTGGAACAATCTTTAGGCATATTATTATCTTTTTCTTCCCATACTTTTATTTTCTCAAAATACTCTTGAGAAACTTTCTATTTCTCATATTTTATTTTAGATACTTTAGTGAGTTTCATCAACTGGTCATGCTGTCCCTTGATTTCATTCAGATTAACATAAAATTATCCTTGAAGAGCAACTAGTCTATCACTTATTTCAATGGATTTTGTTTTGATGATTTGTATGCTTTCCTATCTCACCTTTAACTCATTAATTTTGGTTACAATAACATTGATTTGCTCCTCATGGATTTTAATCATTTCTTTATTTTCTTCTTTGAGAACAATTAAGTGCTTAGAATGTTATGTTCTGATGTCATTTTCTCCAACTTTAAGTTTGTCAATGGTATCAATAGATACCTTATTCTCTTCGATCAACTAATTCATCTAGGATTAGTATTCTCTGGACAACATGGATTCTCTAGCATGTAATTCTTCCTACAAATATGCTATTTGTTTCTTTTCCTTTATCAATTGGGAATTAAGTTTGATGACAGACCATTTGTTGGCATCAAAAAAATCTCCTTAAGGCATCAACAACTTCTTCTGCAAAATATTCCTCATTCAAATGAGAAACATTCCATAGTTCAACTAATTCCTGTGAAGTCTCTTCAAGTTTCCCTATTTTTCTCTTCTTGTTTCTTCTTTTGACAATAGTTTTTGTTGTATCACTGAAAATATAAGTGTTTAGAGGCAAGATAGTTTCTTGAATAGGTTGAAAGTTGTCAAGATCAAAGGTTGTAGATATTAATCTACTAAGGATAGAAGTAATAGGGGTGGTGTCAATGGAAATGATAGTTGTGATGACTATTGAATGGGTTTGTTTAGTACTTTGGATGGTACTGGATTTTTTTCTCTCCTCAATAGATTTCTCAGGAGCCTTTAGTGTTGCTTTATCCCAAATGTTTTGTTGTGTATCTTCATTGTCTTTATTTTGGTCATCTCTCCTTGTTACATCACCCTCCTAGTTTTGCTTATCAATTTGCACGTCACTAGATGAATTGTTTTGATCTTGTTTTGTATCAGACTTTGATTGTGCATCCTCTTCTTCATCCACACTTCCTTGTATAATTGCTTGCTTTTCACTTTTTCCTATAAGAAAATCTTTCTTCATATAAAATGCCAATCCAATAATTCCTGTATCTTGGGACTATTTTTCAAATCCTAAATTCTTTGGGCCACCTCTTGATAATTCCGAGCTCTCTGAAAAATAATATCAAATGGATCATCCTCATGATTATAAACTTTAACATTTTTAACCATGCTACATTATTTCTTAACTAGACTTGTTGGGTCATGTTTTTTAAAATTTCCTCTAGATAACCAAATTTCTTCAAGTTGTTCAACTTCCTTTAAGGCATGTTTGAAATTCAGTAAGGAATAAATTCCCAAATAAATAGGAAAAGATGGCCATTGATTCTTCTGACATTTTTATAAGGAGTTGGGAATACCAATGACTACAATATGATATGTTATCTCCCTAAGCACCAGTCTGTCTGGAACATATCTTGGCAAAATGTGAGGTGCTCCTTCACAACCATAGATTCTGATGTAAGAAAATTCTTCATCGATGAACCAATCTCCAATTTCCTTGATAGTATTCATGGCTTCCCAAGTAAACCTAGGACCTGGTTAATTTTTTAAATCCATGTACAAAAGAATCATAAAATGATGACAGACTTCATAAAAATGGTTTTTGCAATTTACTACCCACAACATAGAACATTGTATATGGACTGGATCTTGAGAAGGAGACAAGTTCCAAGACAAAAAAGAAAAAGGAGTAACTGCATAGACTGCATATATCAAATATCTAGGCATAAAAAACCCAGGGAAATATCTCGGTGTTGCCTCTTGTGTTTTCTTCACTTATTTTCGGATATTAGCAGAAAGAATATGATCCCAATTAAAAACTTCTCCTTTTAAAACTTGGTAAATTAGGGGAACCCAACCTAGTTTAAACTTCAAAGAAACATTTTCACCATATAAGAGACAAAGCATAATGGCTACTAACATGGGAGGTTTTTTTGATCTTTTAATAAGGTATATCTTGTCTAAAATGATTTTAAAAGCATAAGGATCATGTCACCACTCCCTGATTAAATCACCCATTTGAATTTCTTCTTTTGTAACTTCCTTTTCAATGAAACTCTCAATAAGCTTATCATCCAAATTGACTTTGGCTGACCCTAACTTGTACATATTGGAGATATCCTCTGGCCTAAACAATCCAATAACTTTATGAGCAAAAGTTACAATTGTACAAGTAGAGATATCAATATGTGATATAATACATTGTACCATGTCATAATAAGGAAGGATAACATGTCTGGTTGCTATTTTATGCAGAACGGATTTTTTGATATCTTCAAGGTCTTTGATGTCGGACTCATATTCATCTGTGAAATATCCATATTTGATGAATTTGTAGATTTCACTCCATTCCATGCTATTCTTGACTCCAATTGTAGGCGACGTTTCTAAGTAGAAAGTTTAATTTGGGTTCTTTTCTATTTCTTCCTCCTCGTCCTTCTGTTTCTTTTCTTTCCCCTTCTTGGTCATCCTTTTGTAGAGAGTTCCTATAATTTGAAATAAATACAAAGTGAAAATTCGATATATAAAAATTTAATTCAATAATCTCAAAAATGATATGAAAACTGGTACTAACCATAATTTTTTTTATGAAGAAAATTGTGTCTTTTACTTCCTGGAATTCACGTAATTTTTCTACTAACAAGCTCATAGTAATGCGCAAAATGACATACATAATGAATGTTATGCATATAACCAATATAGTTTTTTGGGATTAATTCACATCCCATCGGATGATAAATTCACTTTAATGCACATTAATTAGTGATAATCAAAGCCATTAATGGGGAAAATACAATTTAGAATTTTGAAATGGAGAGGGAACATTTGTAACTGGGCACAAGATCACTGAGAGTTTCTTTACAACTAAACTTATAAACCCAGGGATAGGGCTCAGGTTGGTGTGGTTATTTTAGGTGATTGGGTTATTATATATAACCTTGTAATTAATTATACCATCGAAGCCTCGAACTACTGGGAAATTATTTGAAACATAGTGAAATTCATGAAAACCTTGGTTTGATCAACAATTAAC
>SNQJ01S0051859.1:14971-26652 GCA_010110895.2 Picea sitchensis
GGTAATCACACTGAAAAATTTATCACTTTCTTATGAGAAATTTATTGAGACCCTAAGCATCAATTCCATTAATGTTGACCTGAAGTTCAATGAGCTTTGAAATAATCTCTTACAGTAAGATAGATGGAAGAAAAATTTCAGTAGTAGCCGTGAGACAGAGGGTTCTGAGTAGACCTTTGTTTCCAAATTAAAGGACAAAGGTAAATGGGTCGAGAAAAAGTAGGGGTGAGGATGTCACCAAGGATCAAAAGACCATCGAATTTCATTATTGTGGTAAGGAGGGCCATATGAAGAAGCACTATAGAAATAGTTTGGATGACTAGAAAACCAACTAGGGAGGGTCTCAACAACGGGCTCATGTCACAGAGCATATAGAGGAGAAGGAGTCAGACTTATATACATTTATGGCCACAACACAAGTAGATAAACCCAAGTCATATGCTCGATTCATTGATTCAGGTGAATCATGTCATTTCACCAATAATAAGGATTGGTTGAAATATTACATGCCTTGTTCTTTCAAGGATTCAATGATCTTCTGTGGTGGTGAGGAGTATACAATCATTGGAAAAGGAAATGTGTAGATTTCCTTTGGAGGAAAAATTCTAATCTTCCACAATGTATACTATGTGTTAGGTATGGAGATGAATATGCTTTCAATTACTCAGATCATGTGGCACATCCCCCAACTATATGTCAAATTTATCAATCACAAGTGCTACATAGTTGACAAGGAGACCAAGAGGATTGTTTCTTTTGTCGAGGACCATGGATTGTTCAGACTTGTGGATATTGGATAGGTTAGAGAGCATGCACTAGTAGCCAAGGGTGCATCATATATCATTACACTATGGAATCAAAGGTATGTGAACCTCAACTTGACCTATCTCTCTCAGCTGGCGCGAGAGAATCTAGTAGATGGACTTCCAAACATTCAACAATATATCCAAGGCGTTTTTGGAGATTTCAAGGTAGGGAAGCAACACAAAACACCATTTGATGAAGGAAAAACATGGAGAGCATAGAGAGTCCTTCAATTGGCTCATGCAGACATTTAGACCAATGAACATAGCATGAATCACTGGTGCAATGTATTTCCTCCTATTTGTTGATGACTATAGTAGGAAAATGTGGGTGTATTTTTTGAAACTAAAATCCGACATGTTTAATGAATTTCAAAATTTCAAAGCCTTAGTATAAAAAAGCCAAGTTTCACATTACCTATATTTTGTTTGATAATGGTGGTGAATTATATTCCAAAGAATTCAATAACTTTTGTGCTAAACATGGGATCAAAAGACAATTCACTACACCTTACATTCCATAATAGAATGGAGTAGTTGAAAGGAGGAACCACACTATCATAGAGATGGACATGTGTATGTTGCAGAATAAGTGTGTTCCAAACAAGTTTTGGGATGAGGCAATGTTCACACCAGTATACTTGCTGAATAGATCAACGATGGTGGTGAAGCATAAGACTCCATAGGAAACATGGTCTGGAAGAAATCCCAAAGTTAGTCATCTTAAAGTCTTTGGTTCTACTGCCTACACTTGGGTTCCAAATGAAAAGTAAACCAAGTTATATCCAAAGAGAAACAAATATGATGATCATAGGGTACATCGATGATCATAAATCCTATAGGTTAGTTGATATTGACACCAAGAAGGTGCAATTGAGTAGATATGTTGTTGTTGATGAGGAAGTCACACCTTTCCACACTTCTCCTAGATTCAAAATTACTGAGTAGACAGTGGTGGATATAGATTCAGGTGTCAAGCTTCAGGAACCTCCACCTGAAGGGAGGGAAGATTCTAAGGATGAGGAGTTTTCTAGGTCGGTAATTTCTTATGAAAATATCCAGAATAAACATCAAAATGACACTGATATAGATGATGATGATGATGAGAATCCCAAGAAGAGACCCAAGTGGTGGAAAAACACCATTGGAGATGTTTGGATAAGTGAAATGATCGAGGGACGATCATCGAGAGGAAAGAGAAAATAGAGACCAAACATGATCAACTTTTCTATGATGGAAAATGTTCAAGAAATCTACGAACCACAGTTTTTTGAGGAGGCGAAAGGGAGACCTAAATGGGAAATGTCCATGTCAGTTGAAAATGAGAGTTTTATGAAAAAACATACTTGGGACCTCACAACTCTTCCACTAGGGAGGAAACCCACTGGTTGCAAATGGGTGTAAAAGGTAAAGTGCAAGGAAAATGGTACACTTAACAAATACAAAGCACGATTGGTTGAAAAAGGGTTCTCTCCATGAGAGGGCATTGACTACGAGGATAACTTTTATCCTACAACAAATATTGGCACCATCTGACTTGTTCTATCCATGGTAGAAAAAATTGGATAGAATGTCCATCAAATTGACACGAAGAGTGCCTTCCTATATGGCGATTTTCAAGAAGAGGTATACATGTATCGACCACAAGGTTTCTAGGTTTTAGGAGGAGGAGCATATGGTATGTATAATGAAGAAGGATATATAAGGTCTGAAGCAAGCACTCAGGGCATGGTACATTAATATTTATAGATACTTGGATGAACAAGGGTTCCAGTGGAGTCCGTAATATTCCAATATATATGTCAAAAGCGTTGGTAATGGTATCCTCCTTCTGGTCATATATGTATATGATATCATTATTAAAGGTAGCGAGGAAAGTGTTATAAAACAAATCAAATCCAATATGAGAATTTGTTTTGACATGATTGATTGAGGCCCTCTACACTATTGTTTAGGTGTAGAAGTTTGGAAAACAAATAACAACATTTTTGTCTCACAAAAAAAACATGTTAAGAGTTTGTTTGACATGTTCATAATGAAATATTGAAAAATATGATTTACACCTATGGAGAAAGGGATGGAACTTTTAGCCAAGACCGACTCTAAGGTAGTTAATGAGTCAGTAAACAGGAAAATAATGGGTATCTTGATATATCTTACAACCACTAGAGCTGATTTGAGTTTTGTTATGAGCTTCATTTTCATATTCATGACAACACCCAAGGTAGAGTAATGGACTACAACAAAGCAATTGTTGAGATATGTGAATGGGACACTCGAATTTGGAATTTTGTATAGCAGAAGCAAAGACCCCTGGTTGTGTGGGTATATAGATTCATACTAGGGAGGCTCTTTCTATGATAGAAAATACACTTCTGGATATGTTTTCACACTTGGCATGGAAATATTTACATGGACCAACAAGAAGCAACATGAGGTAGTCATTTCATCAACAAAATTAGAATATTGAGGAGTAGTTAAGGGGGATTGTGAAGAAGTTTGTCTCAAAATGATGCCTTTAGATATACAAATGTAGCAAACAGAGCAAACACCCTAGTTATGTGACAATCAAGGGGTGATCAAACTTGCCAAGAATCCAGTCTTCCATGAGCATACCAAACATGTTGACGTACATTGCCACTTCATTGGACAACTTGTATAAGATGGATATTGTTGGCCCTTGGTTATGGAAGGAAGCGAAGAACAAGGAAGAAAAGGGAAAAAGAGAACTTTGTGGAAGACACAGTGACTGATACTAGGTCAAAGTGAGCAAAAGAGAAGAAAATATGGAGCGAAGCCCGAGAAAGAAAGCCTTTGGAAGAGGAGATCGGGGATGGCAGATAAGCAAGGAAGAAGGATCGTGGATGACTCAGAAAGAGGAAAAATCCACCATTAGATTATTTGGAGTGCCGCGCGAGAAGGAAGGAAAGATAGGCCGGTGAAGCCCTAAAAACACGGGTCAAGTTGACTGAGGGTTTTAGACACCTAGGGTTTTGGACACTTAGGTTTCGACCTAAGGATGTCGGTGAATGATTATAATGTATAAATAGAGGTCTAAAGGGCCTAGGTTGGGTTGGTGTTTTGGGTTGGTACTTTTGGGTTGATGTGTTGTTATTGTTACTGTTGAGTTGGTCGAGAGAAGAGTATCGTGAGAGAGAGAAGTGCTGAGTACAAGAGCCTTCTTGTATTGTAAGATCTGCAGCTGGGTGCGAAGATCAACCCTGCAGCTGGGTGCACAGGGAGGGGAGAGAATCATAGAAGAAGAAGAGAAGATCTGATAGCTCAGAGTGCAGATAAGAACTGTATGCTTTACATCAATATAATATAGCATAGTTCTGTGGATGTAGCCCTAGAGAGAGGGTGAACCACGTATATATTGTGTCGAATGTGTGATTGATGCTTTGATATTTGTCATTGTTATACTGTTATTTCATTGCTAAGGTAGATCTGATAGATGCATGGAGTAGATCGAGCTGATAAGTGATATATGAATGCTGTGTTGTTCCTATGTTAGATCCACTTGATATTCCCCTTGGTTGTATACATCTCTTTCCTAGAACCCCCTCATAGCTTCTTCAGGTGAGACTGCATCTGCTTCGCAAGTGTTGCCGAAAGGGCTAGTAGCTAGGGCTTGTTGGTGTGCTCTTGGAGATGAACCCTAGGTTTTCCCTTGTGCCAACAGATATATTGAGCTGCAATATTGTCCCATAGAGGACCAAACTGTAGACATTCTCACCAAGTGTTTGTGTCCAGAAAAATATGTAAAATTACAGGATAAGCTTGGTGTAGTTAGTAGATTGACCATTAAGGGAGGGTGTTAAATTAAATATTATCTTATAATGGTCAATTAGATATTAGACTCAGGCATTAATAAAGTCAACTTGACTTTAGACTATTTTATGCTTTTATGTTTTATTTCACTTTATTGTGTTTCTTAGTCTATCCAACATTCATAAAGTGTATTGAATCGACTTGCTTGTAATCCTATATATGAAATATTTTTCTTTCTCATTATATATACAATACATAGAACTCTTTCAATTTATCTTGGTTTCTTTATGTGCTCGATTTCCATAATAATGACACACTAAGACATGATAATTACAGGTACTTACATGTAGCCTAGTATTCAATTACTCAAGTAAACATAGATTTTGATGATATCTTAAAGATACAAATTACTTTGATCACTTTTCACAAGTCATTCAAATTTCAACTCGATCCTACCCACTTGAGTCTTTCTTAAACCAAATTATCACATGGAAAAATAGGATATATGCATCAAAATATACTTTGCAAAAGGAATGGGTTGGAATTAAGTGGACCTTGATAATATTCACTAATATTTGGGTTTTGATATTTGATCAAGGTGGAAATCAGTGGACACCCACTTCTTATGCTATCTCAAAACAAGGGTTTCCACCTTGGCAGTTTTTCTACAGTTTTTCGGGTCCTAAACTTCCAGGGTCGTTTCGAGGCCCTAAAAAGTGTTTTTTGGGCCCACCACAGTCACACTGTAGGAATTAGCTAGAGTGTGATGGAAAAATGTGTATTTCTCTGATAGACCTTTCCAACGAGCTATCCTGCACCCCAAACAAAGATCATATGAAAATTAACACCCTTGGGAAGTTGACGTATCAACTACCCCCATCGGGGCTCGCAAACCTTTTGGCGTTTCATCTTCTGGGGTTAGGGTTTTGGATTTTATTTATGTTAAAAAGGCCTTTGGAGCCTCATTTTAAACATCATGATCTTCTTGTGAATGAGCATAGCCATCACATATTTTCTCAAAGATAAGCTGCCACCATTCGAATGAGTCATTCACTCTATAATTTTATAGTTTCTGTACATTTCTCTCATTAATAAAAAATGTGCATTACTGTATCTCTGTGTTTATTGAAATATCTATGTATATTTCATTGTTATATCTCTGCCTTCATTTCATTCTCAAAATAATCCAGATCAGTGGTATCAGAGCAGACTCTTCCTTTTTGTTTCTTAGTGCATGTCCTCGACGAGGTCAAGGCATAGAGAGTTGGGTCTTGAGCTAGTTTCTCTTGAGGAAAACCGATATCACTAGCCTAAGAGTCCTCCAATGGAAAAAGAAAAGAGAGATGAGGGAGTAGAAGATCCCATCAAGTTGTTTCTTGCGGAATCCCTTGCGTAATAGAGGAACAAGATGTTGGAGATTTTTTCCCAAATCCTTCAACGATTTTCGACAATAGCAGGCACATATTCGTCAAGCAATCGCTTTGGATACGCTGTCCCATTCAAGGTATAAGCTAATTTTGATATTCCTATATTTGAAGGTTAGATCGATGTGGATGCTTTGGAAAAATGGTTAAATTTATTGGAAGGTTATTTCTCTGTTTACAATTTTTCCGACAAAAAAATATCACCTTTATGCTCCTTAAGGCTCTCCCCCATGTCAAACATTGGTGGGAAACTTACTAGGAGAAAAATTCCACAAAGGAGTTTGGAATATTTGGGGCTGACCCCACTTTGGATTCTTTTATGGATGTGGTCAAGGAGCAATACTACCCTGTGGGAAACTATTACAACCAATACATGAGATGGACCATGCTGTATCAAGAGAGGGGCCAAAAGGTGCCGGAGTTCACAAATACCTTTCATACCTTGTGCACCAAGTTGGGTATCAAAGGCTTCGGAATTTGAGTGGCATATGGTTCTAAAATAACACGGGCCTCTACAAAGATGCATCAAATTGAAATGCCAATTTGGACATTTCATCACTACTTATTGTTGGGTGCTTCACACACACCCTGAATTTAACCACAAGGTTTTCCTTGTTTATTAGTCATAATTATTCATTATTGAGTCTCCTATATTTTTAGGGGAGAGATAATATTCCACCTAAGAATATTCTCTTAGGTTCCGCCAGGTTTGACTAATTGAGTGGAGTCTAGATCTTTATTGGTTTGTCACCATGTAACATTGAGATCACCACCAACTAATGCACATTGTCCTTGGGATCATCCCACTAGACTAGTGCATTACTCATGATTCCATAATCTCCTCCCTCCGCGTCCTCTAATTTCATTTAGTTAATTGAGATGAACTAGTTAACCTTTCGGACTAGGTGGCGGTTCCTCATGCTTGCCACGAGATAGACTAGGCTGAGTTGCTCACATAGCTGTTGGTGTGTTCGAATCCTCTAGACCACCACTATGGCTCATTAGTTACTCATGTACATCCTATATATATTGTAAAATTTATTCACTCTTTGATTGTGGAATACGGTTAGTGAAATTCTTCATTCTTTCTCTCCTTCTTCTTCTTTCTAGAATTCTCTTTGCAAATGTGGTATTTGTCCTAGATCTATTTTTTTGTGGTTCAAGCACATTTTACACTTATTGATATATGTTCTCAAAGTGGTAGAAATTGCTTATTGAGAACAAGCGAGATTTCGGGTTTTCAAATCAACAACAACCAAAGTATGGAAAAAGACATCCATATAACTCACAGTATAACCAACCTAAAGACCACCAGTCCAAAATAGCGGGGAAAGGTATTAATTAGAAGACAAAAAAGGATACTGGAAATTAGTGCGACTTCCA
Source organism: Picea sitchensis (assembly GCA_010110895.2). Classification (NCBI taxonomy): domain Eukaryota; kingdom Viridiplantae; phylum Streptophyta; class Pinopsida; order Pinales; family Pinaceae; genus Picea; species Picea sitchensis. The sequence continues at coordinate 22,353 of SNQJ01S0051859.1, forward strand.
TAAAATCCTTTGGCACAACAGCGATGAATGTAAGCCCAAAACAATCATCGGTGGCAGAGCTCAAAGAAACCGGTAGGCAGGCTGGGACTCTGATTTAGATAATAATAAAGGAGATAGATAATTTATTCATGAAAACCTTTACTCTTGTGGTAATACAACAATACAACCAGGAACCGGGGATCCACGAGGAGGAGTTCCTGTCCATTCAAAAGATGTGGGTGAAGGGGACCTTACTACATTTTATTGTTGTGTGAAACTGAAGAACCTCATCTCGATTAGGGGTCATCAATGATTAAGATTTTAGATAACACCCGCATCCATACAACATGGGATGACTTAGCCAAAGGTGAGATATTTGTGTCATCCAGCGATTAATGCATGTCGTGCGACATCAAGCCCTTCAGGATGAAGATCGTGTGATGTTTCCCCATTGGAAGTTTGTGATGTTCTTTTAGGCTAGCCATGTATGTGGAAGTGTCATGTGTTTTATGAGTCTCTACCCCTTAGCATCATTGTTACTTTGGGGGGTCATCTCTACAGGGATTCATAACCCACTGCTACTGTCGTAACCACAACAATACAACCAGAAGAACCAGAGGATCCTGAGGAGGGGGAGTTCCTCTTCCATTCAAAGATGTGGGTGAAGGGGACCTTGCTACATTTTATTGTTGATAATAGAAGCCTGAAGAACCTCATCTCAGTAGAGGTCATCAAGCAGTTAGATTTTCTGATAACACCACACCCGCATCCATACAACATCGGATGGCTTCGCCAAGGTCGAGATATTTGTGTCATCCAACAGTGTCGCATGTCGTACGACATCAAGCCCTTCAAGGATGAGGTACTGTGTGATGTTTCCCCATTGGAAGTTTGTGATGTTCTTTTAGGCTAGCCATATATGTTGAAGTGTCATGTGTTTTATGAGTCTCTACCCCTTAGCATCATTGTTACTTTGGGGGGTCATCTCTACAGGATACCAGAGGTAGTTCTGACTATTTTCTTGACAAAAAAGTGTCACAAAGTAATATATCATACCACAAATTTTATCCTCTTCAAAATCTGGTCAGAAGAGAAGAGAAGAGAAGCAGATCAACAATATTGTAGAAGAGCATCAAGATATTCCTACTGCACCTACATGCGTGCCTACACACTGCCTAGTCAAACCAAGTCATAATAAATCCCTTCATGTTCATCATGCTACATCTTCACCGACAGAGTCCTCTCACACTCAGGTAGACCATGCAGCTAGATTGGTTAAATGGATGCAACCCCGCCAACAATAGGTTCATAGAAAAATTTAGGGGTGAAATTTCGCCCATGGGCGAAATCTAGCCCCTTCAAATTTTGGCAGGGCAAATTTTATATTTAAAAAAAAAAAACCATTATTAATCCCAATTCGCCCCCTTTTTATTTTTAAAACAATATTAATTAGATATTTAGCCCAAAATTGGTGGTCAAAATTTACATATTAATTACATTTTCTCCCTCGAAAAATGGCGGTCATCCTCCCTTTCGCCCGATTTCTAGGAGTAGCCATCGATCTTCCAGGGTTTTCGCCCACAGTTTTAGTTTTTTCATAGGGCCAAGGACCATGATTCACCTCAATTTGGGAACGTCCATTGGCCTTAGGGTTTTTTTCTCCCATCGATTTGGATTTTTTAGTTTTACAGAGGATGCCCACGATTTGGAGTTTTTACATGAATTCGGTCGTGCGTTTTGGAAAATTTTGCCCCAATTTGATGGTGATTCACAATATTAGTAGATACAAGTGGTTTGACTTGAAATATTCATCCATGCCTAGCTTGAAATATTCAAAGGCCAAGTTCCAACTCAAAATTCTATTGTCAAAATTTTCAAATTATAGGAGGAGAAAGTGTTGAGTTCTTGCCATTGTTAATATTATGGTAGTTGCGGGAGGTATTTACCTCCACGTGTAAACCTGACGAGAATAGAAGACTCTGGAAAGCAAGAGAAAACCCTAATGAGTTGGCTAATAACCCTAGAAGTATTTTCGGCTCAAGAAGATAATTTATATTAGGTTATTAGCCTCCAAGAGAAGAAGTTGGCTAGAAATAATAATAATATACTGAACATACACATATCCAGAAGGAGAAGTTGGACCCAACAAATCTGGTAGAACCAGTATAAATATAGGGCGCTAGTTCTCATTTTGACACATCTCATAACTGTAGTTCCCAGTTGGTGTGCACTGCAGTTCCCATTTTGGTGCACACATGTGGGGGAGGGTTGCAAGTGCAGCTGCAACAACAACTAGTTTTCAGTATTGGCTTGGACTATCTCTTGGCTAGGGTTTGGACTATCTGATCATCTATTATTGGTGTGTTATCCTTGAAGGAAGATGTGCTACACCTTGCTTGGCTATCTAGCCTAGGGTTTGCTTCCGGAGTAATTCTCAGTCAAAGTTAAGGTGCTCGGAGGGTGGCTTAGGCCTATGGTTGGGTGACGAGGTTATTGTCAATGGTAAAATGAGCACACAATCTTCTATATTCTAATAGGTTATGGGCCCACACCTCCTTCATTCATTCTAAACATTGGAAGGAAACATAGCCTCTAGGATATTGAGCTCACCGAGGAACTGCCGCTAGGGTTACTAGCAGAAGCAACTTCCAAGACGCCGCTAGGGTTACTAGCAGTTGCAGTTGTAGAAACCCTAATCCTCTCATTGAGGCACCTTAAGTGAAGAGATTGACCTAATATTCAGACAGATCAGTGCGCCCTAGCCTAAAGCATCTCCTGATACTCTCAGCAATCCAAGACGTGAACTTTGAATTTCTGGTCAAATCTAGGGTTTGACCAAGTCAAGCAGGCATGACGAACTCTATGAAGTCCGAGAACAAGTTAGATGGAGCCTCTAACTTCAAAGCGTGGAAGACAAGGATTGACCTCATCCTTGCCAATAATAAAGTGCTGGATATCGTGAAAGGAAAGATCGTGAAACCAGAGTTTGAAGAAGGAAAAGAGAAGGAACCGCATAACGTTGCAGCTATGGAGAAGTTTAAGGATGTTGACATCAATGCCATGAGTATCATAGTGGATTATATAAAAGACCACTTGATACCCTACCTCTCCCATATTGACTCATCGAAGAAGATGTACGATGCCCTAACAAATATCTTCTCAGTTAGAAACATTGGACAAGTTACGAGTCTGAAGAATGAGCTCCGTGACATGAAGATGAATGAGGATGACATCATAACATCATACTTTGTAAGGATCTCCCAGTTAAGAGATCAACTACAAGCTATTGAAGATATCACTTCAGAAAAGGAATCGGTGAACATAGTACTCAATGGTCTTCCCAAGACGTGGGATGCATTTGCCGCAAGCATGAACACAGGAAGGAGTATCCAACATTTGAAGAACTTTGGACTTGCTGTGCTCAAGAAGAATAAAGGATCAATGCAAAAGAGAAACCCCAAAAGAAGTACGGCGATCAAGATTTCACAACAAGATTCAAGAACTTCAGGAACAAAAGGAAATTTGGTTCGAGGAGGAAGCCAAATCAAGAGAAAGACATTTCAAAAGTGCAATGCATCAACTATTGAAAGTATGGTCACTACAAGAATCATTGTCCCGAGCTAAAGAAAATAAAGGAGAAACACGAAGCATCAATTGCCGAAGAAAAGGAACCTACAAAGAAGACTAAGCAGGATGGAAGAGACTTCTTCTTCTAAAAGGTAAGAACACTCTTCTTATTTCTTATACATATCTAGTTTGCATTGTCTCTGTACATATCTTGTATATCTATCTCTTGGAAGATAATATGTTTCAAGAAGAACTATACCTATGGAAGAACAAAAGGATAAGATTGGATACCATTAGATAATGAAATACAAATCATTTAAAAGCTATCAAAAGATAAGCCAAATCAATCATGAAGAGACTTAGAAGAAGTAAAGATAGAAAGAAGTCAACAATCGAGAGGAAATTGGAAAAAGACTTATGACGTTTTCTAGAAGACAACAAGACGGAAGCGTGGACCTTGTTAGACAAAAGAGTAAATTATATATTGCAGAAGACAATAAGAATGCAGATGGAAGCATGGACTCTGTTAGATGGAGGGAGCTGATTATATGCACTTATACATGAAGCAAGGATTAAGAGGGAGCTAATCCTATGATCCATTGAAGATGATGAAATATTTAGCAGCCATGAAAGACAGTACGTGTTTAGTTCAACCGCAGAAGAAGACTTCTTCGAAGAAAAGCCTCTAAGTATTCCTGGTTGTCCATCCAGATCCGTGATCCTATGATGAAAGGAAGAAGTGGAATCTCTAGGG
>SNQJ01S0051859.1:28834-46027 GCA_010110895.2 Picea sitchensis
ACCCTAGAAGTCTTGTCAGCTCAAGAAGATAATTTATATTAGGTTATTAGCCTCCAAGAGAAGAAGTCGACCAGAAATAATAATAATATATTGAACAGACACATATCCAGAAGGAGAAGTCGACCCCAACAAATTTGGCAGAACCAGTATAAATACAGGGCACCAGTTCTCATTTTAACACATCTCAAAACTATAGTTCCCAGTTGGCGCGCACTACAGTTCCCAGTTTGGTGCGCACATGTGGAGGAGGGTTGCAGTTGCAGGTGCAACAACAACTAGTTTTCCGTATTGGCTTGGACTATGTCTTGGCTAGGGTTTGGACTATCTGATCAGCTATTGTTGGTGCGCTATCCTTGGAGGAAGATGCGCTACACCTTGCTTGGTTATCTAGCCTAGGGTTTTCTTCCAGAGTAATTCTCAGTCAAAGTTAAGGTGCTCAGAGGGTGGCTTAGGCCTATGGTTGGGTGACGAGGGTATCGTCAATGGTAAAACGAGCACACAATATTCTATATTCTAACAACCATTTTCCTGGTCGCTTTGTGTCAACGTTTCTGGTTGCCAGACTAGCCCCTGCAACACCTTAAATCTTGATATCGAGTAAGTCATAAGTCTCTTCTGATCCCTCTTTGCAAATTTTTAAATTTTTCACGACTGTGGAGGGATAATCTTAATGTCTTATCATTTATGGGTGCATGGTTCCCGCTCTACTAGTAGCAGAGTTGTTTTGGGTATTCATTAAGTGCATATGCTAGTAGGGATTATCCTGATTAGTGATAGAGCCCAACCAACCTCCAAGATAGCAGAGGCTTCAGGTCATGACGAGTGATTGTTTGGGTTAGTGATTGGAGTAGATTAGTAGTTTTGTGTAACATGTTTAAGTTTTTGAGCTTACCCACAGTTTGGATAAATTACCTGGGTGTTTTTAAATCATTCTCACAAGCTGGTGTTGAAACATGGTGTTTCAGCATGGCGTTTCAACATGACGTTTTAGCACCATTTTCCCAATGCTCATTGCTTGTGTGTTTCCAGGCACGTCACACAAGTCTCATTCTGATCAATGATAGAGCCCACATCCCCACCCAGCCTCCATGATAATAAAGGCTTCGGGTCATGATGAGTGATTGTTTGGGTTAATGATTGCCAATTGGAGTAGATCAATAGTTACGTGTTTTAGTTTTTGAGCTTACTCAAATACTATAGTTTGGATAAATTATTAAATTACCTGAGCGTTTTTAAATCATTCTCACAAGCTGGTGCTGAAACACGGTGTTTCAACACCATTTTCCCAATGCTCATTGCTTGTGTGTTTCCACTCACGTCACACAAGTGTCATCCCGATCAATGATAGAGACCACATCCCCACCCAACCTCTAGGATAATGGAGGCTTCAAGTCACGATGAGTGATTGTTTGGGTTAGTGATTGCCAATTGGAGTAGATAAGTAGTTCTGTGTTTCAGTTTTTGAGCTTACTCACAGACTACAATTTGGATAAATTATTAAATTACTTGGGTGTTTTAAAATCATTCTCACTTGCTGGTGCTGAAACACAGTGTTTCAACATCATTTTCCCAATGCTCATTTCTTGTGTGTTTCCACACACGTAACATACGTGTCATCCTGATCAATGATAGAGCCCACATCCCCACCCAGCCTCCAGGATCGCAGAGGCTTCAGGTCATGATGAGTGATTGTTTGGGTTAGTGATTTCCAATTGGAGTAGATTAGTAGTTCCGTGTTTCAATTTTTGAGCTTACTCACAGACTACCGTTTGGATAAATTATTAAATTACATGGGAATTTTTAAATCATTCTCACAAGCTGGTGTTGAAACACGATGTTTCAGCACGGTGTTTCACCACCATTTTCCCAATGCTCATTTCTTGTATGTTTCCACACACGTCACACAAGTGTCATCTTGATTAATGATAGAGCCCATAACCCCACCCAACCTCCAGGATACCAAAGGCTTCAGGTCATGATGAGTGATTGTTTGCGTTAGTGATTTCCAATTGGAGTAGATCAATAGTTTTGTGTTTCAGTTTTTGAGCTTACTCATAGACTACAGTTTGGATAAATTATTAAATTACCTGGGCGTTTTTAAATCATTCTCACAAGTTGGTGTTGAAACACGGTGTTTCAACACCATTTTCCCAATGCTCATTTCTTGTGTGTTTCCACTCACAAGTGTCATCAAGAAAATGGAAATACAAGGAAACATGAAAATGGAAATACAAGGAAAGCACATAACTCAAGAAAAATGAATCGTAGAATATCTATCTTCTCTTTTCTATTGACATTCAATGAGTCGAGGTTCTCTTTTACATTCAACAAGAAGAAGCCTTGAATAGATCTAAGATATGTTTATTTATACAAAAATGTCTTAACCAAAAGTAGTTAGACATTCCACATTCTTTAATATCAAAAATAGAATATAATCAAAACTAAAAGATACAATGCATATTTTTTTCTGAATTTGCTGAGATTTATTTGGTTTGCTGGCACTTCACTTGTTCTTTATTTGCTCAATGCTATTGCTCGTGGATGTACTTGTTTTTTTTTTATTGTTCAATTAAGCATGCAGTTCCATTAATGCCACAACAAATTTGGAAGGTTCGACATTTGCATTCAACTCAAATGCGAAAACCTTTTTGTGTACCAAAGGTAATTTCTCTTGAATTTTCACCACTGCCTGTGCTGTAACTTGATGTTGTAAGCTTGGTTTTACCAACATATAATTTATCATTTGTAAATCAACATGATCTACTTATTGGATAACACTTTGTACACTCTCTCTATTTTTCTTTGAATTCTCTTTGCTCCTTTCAATCTCTATTTGTCCAAGTGTTTCAGGGATAACATTACCATCAAACTTATCCATTTCCAGCTCTACAACAAAGAGAGTGTTAATAAAAGCTTCCTTTGCTTATCTAGCCAACTTTTTACTTTCTTCAAGATTTGTTTCCAAGACCTTTAAATCCATTTCTCCATTTATCTGCTCATACTGTGAAAAAGGGGCAAACCCAGGTACATTGATTTTTTGTCTCCATACTATGGATTCTTGGAATTTGGACCTGGATGTATAGGATTCCATCTCTTTTCATGAATACTCTTAAAGAAATTATTAATCACTTGATAATGTCTTTGAATAATATCCATATTTTGGTATAGTTCTTCCTGGACAATTTCCAACTTTCCATTTATTTCAGATGCTTGCTTCTTAAATGCAGTGATGTCCATTCCTGTGTTCTCAAATAAAGTTATTCAAGACTRCAACTGCTCTATTAACTTGTCTTTATGGGAATCACAATATTGCTCACATGTTGATTTTGAACACTTAATTCCAGTTTATCTTCTAACTTCTTTATCTGTTGCTCAAAACCCTGTCTRATTTTCTCTGTATCAAAACTGATTTTATTTCTGGTAGTCATTTCCATATGTTGCATATCATTATGCAATTGTTCAACCAAAAGACTCTTTTTTTCTAGTTGTTTTGTGAGATTAAKCACTGGCCAATGGTTAGTAGTTGCAAAGGTTCCCAAYGAGTCTACAACTTCTTTTGCAAATTYAGGGTCACTGTCCCTGTCCATCATATATCATTTTCTATTTTTTTAGTAATTACTCCTTCTTTCTGTCAAGCTTCCTTTCGTATGATAGCCTTCCTTTTGTTGTTGAAAAAGAAATTTGATGGAGGCATTTCTTCAAGTTGAATAGGTGTGAATTCATCTATATTAATAATATCTGAACAATGTAACTCAAAACTTGTTGCTAGAGGATTTAATGATGGTATGGGATAACTGAGTGCAATAGATCCTTATGGGTTTGTGGCATCTTTCACTGGATTTTTAGTATTTGGCGATGAGAAAGGAAAAGTGTGTCCGTGCTTCATCAAAGCCTCAAATGATTTTTTCTCATATTTACTTGGTACTGATATTATTTCATCTTTGGATAATGTATTTGAGCTCTTCTCCCCTTCCTTAGCCTTGTCCTCATGCAAGCTATGTTGCTTGGGCTCTGTCAATTCTATCACCTGTAAAGTTGGATTTTTTTTTCCCTACAAGACCTTGGGCAGAATATTCCTTCCGTGCTGAAAACTGAGGAAGCTTGACTATTGATCTTGAGGCAAAGTTTGAAATTTTCTTTCAACTTCATCGTATGATCTTACTCCTCTGAAAATTTCATCATAGGGGGAATATTCATGTATATATCTTTTCATATTGAATTGATCTAGATGATTTTCAACCACTCTATGAGGATCATACCTTTTATACTCAATATCAACCAATTTGCTATCTTCTAAGGCTGAAGCTTCAAACTTAGCATGGCCAAAATTAGATAACAAAACCATGCCAACCTGTATGGGAAAGGTTGGCCACACTCTCTTATATGACGCCTTCAATTCTTTAGTTATTCCTCTTGAGACAGTTTGACAAGCTACTTCTCTGCAAACTAGTCTGTCAGGTAGGAATCCAGGGAGAGCATGCAATGATAAATAACAACCGAACACTCTGATATAAGAAAAATTATCCTCAACATACCAATCTGCGATAACACCGAAATTTCCAATGATTTGTTCTGAAAATTTGGGGGGGAGGTTGTCCATAGATAGATTCATGAATTGGGATTACTACATTATGAAAAATTTCATAACAGAAGTCCTTTGAATTTTTCTCCCATAATTTAGAGTGATAAAAATGTATGGGCTCGATGCTAGTCAGAGTCCAACTCCAATTCATGAGAGGAAATGGAGTCCTACAACAGATTGTATCCATAATGAATGCATACATATAAAAGGAGGAAGGTTCTCCTTTATATTTTAGCATCTTGTATTCCATGATTTCCTTGGCTAAATTGTTTGATAACATTTTTTTCCAATCAAAAGTGTAACCCTCAGCAACCTCATGGATTATGAGAACCTATTCTACAGTAAAATGCGTAGGATTTTTCCTACCAAACATTCTATAGAGCATCATGGCGATATACATGATATGAGAATCACAGGATGCTACAGAATATACACCATGGGTATCGGATTTGAGCTTTCTTGCATTACCCTACCAGGTTTTCACTATATCGTGGACGGTTCTATCATATTTAGTGCATTCCCCATCCTCAAACTTCAATATAAACAATGAATTGTAGGTATATTTGGGTTTAGAAGATAATTTATATATTACTTGAATATCCTCCGGGTCAAAAAGAGCCGATGAAGGTCTTCTGGTGACTGAAGATGATTCTTGTTGGGATATCCACGTGTTCTAGGGACCAACCTATCATATCATTGTAAGGCATAAGTTTAGGCCAAGCAACAACTTTATGTAATTCAAACTTCGCCACATGTCTAAGCTTAGTTGAAAATGTATCATTGTCTTCTTCCGCTGAATCATCTGGACAGAGATGATTAGAAAGTTCATGCTCCAAAATGTCATAAACTTGTTTCCAAGCTTTGGTGGCATCTGCCAATCGAGCAGTAATATCTGAGAGTATATCTGCATTTGGTTTTGATTTTTCATTCGATAAATCTTGCTTCTTTCCTGTTTTGGGAAACACCATGATTTTCGAAAGATGAAGTTAACCTTCCTGTGAGAAGAAAAACCTGTGAGCTCACAATGACGAATACAAAAAAATCAGATGCTAAGGGCGAAATGATTTGAAACTTGAAAATTGAAATGCCTTTATTTACAACAAAATTTAATTTCTATCTATTTTTGTATTAATCTACTGATAGAGTAATTATTCCAAAATCTGTCAAATTTATTACCTGGCGGTCACAAAACTTATCCCAATCTTTAATTCTAGCCAATTGGGTGTATTATTAATGGATGCAATTAAGACAACACACACTGTACTTTGACAGTTCAACATTCAGGGGTTATGAAATCAAAACAATGGATATCTTCCGAAGGTCGAATTCGTAGATTAGTTAATCAATTATTAAATATTTTTTGTTTTAATTAATCACTGAATCAGGGTTTAAAGTCGCTTTTAGTTTTAATTAATTGAAACTTTGGAACTTAGACATTCGGGAGTTTTGAATGCAACATGGTGTACACTGTACAATGTATATCTCCCGAAGGCTGAATTCAAGGAGCAAATAATCAAACCTTTTTTCCTAAGTACTTCGAGACTCTAGAACTCTGGAGCTACGAGAGTTTGTGAGCGTGTATGTGCGGTGAGCACTGAGTACTTTGACAGTTCAACATTCAGGGGTTTTGATTGCAAGACAATAGAATTATAGATATCTTCTAAAGTCCAAATATACAGAGTGATTACTTATCATTAATCACGATTGGTTAAACCTATTTTAATTAATTAAGTTTTCTAAGTGTATTATTTATCATGATCATAAGTGCTTTGGTATTTCAGTGCTCCAACGTTTTTGAACCTATTCTTTGATTTATCTGAATCTCCCGAAGAACAGTCTCCCAGAGTGATGTGGCAATGATGACGTGTCATGCAAAAAGGTGAGTGACACGTGTCACCTAAAAAAGTCCAAATGATTTGAAAAAAATGCCCAAAAAGAGTGCCACGTGTCAACGAAAATGAAGTTTTTGATAGGTGGCTTGTGACTCATCAGTCAATTTTTAGTGAGCAGTAGTACTTCAACAGTTCGACATTTGAGGGTTTTGATTGCAAGACAATAGATATCTCCCGAAGGTCGAATCTATAGAGTGATTACTTATCGTTAATCCTAATTAGTTAAACCTGTTTTAATTAATTAAGTTTGCTAAGTGTCTTATTTATCATGATCACAAGTGCTTCGGTATTTCTGTGCTCCGACATTTTTGAACCTGTTCTTTGATTTATCTGAATCTCCAGAAGAACAATATCCCAGATTGATGTGGTAGTGATGACATTGCTTTCGATGACGTGTCATGCAAAAAGGTGAGTGAAACGTGTCATCTAAAAAAGTGCGAATGATCTGAAAAAAATGCCTAAAAAGAGTGCCATGTGTCAGCCAAAATGAAGTTTTTGACAGGTGGTCTGTGACTCATCAACTGATTTTCAGTGAGTAGTAGTACTTCATCAGTTTGAAATTCGAGGGTTTTGATTGCAAGACAAAAGATATCTTCCGAAGGCCGAATCTACAGAGTGATTACTTAATAACTTATCATTAATCACAACTAGTTAAACCTGTTTTAATTAATAAAGTTTTCTAAGTGTCTTATTTATCATAATCACAAGTGCTTCGGTATTTCGATGCTCCAACGTTTTTGAACCTGTTCTTTGATTTATATGAAATTTTAAGGATAAAAACCGAAAATACTTTCAAAGTTTAAATTATGAATTTTTAAAACGTTCTAATAGGGCATTCAATAAGTGCATATGCTAGTAGGGATTATCCTGATCAATGATAGAGACCACCTAGCCTCCAGGATAACATAGGATTTAGGTCATGATGAGTGATTGTTTGGGTTAGTGATTGGAGTAGATTAGTATTTCTATGTAACATGCTTAATTTTTTGAGCTTACCCACAGTTTGGATAAATTACCTGGGTGTTTTTAAAGCATTCTCACAAGCTGGTGCTGAAACACGGTGTTTGGGAATGGTGTTTCAACACCGTTTTCCCAATGCTCATTGCTTGTGTGTTTCCACGCATGTCGCACAAGTGTCATCCTGATCAGTGATAGAGCCCACAACCCCACCCAACCTCCAGGATAGCAGAGGCTTCATGTCATGATGAGTGATTTTTTGGGTTAGTGATTGTAAATTGGAGTAGATCAATAGTTCTGTGTTTCAATTTTTGAGCTTACTCACAGACTACACTGTACAGTTTGGATAAATTATTAAATTATCTGGGCATTTTTAAATCATTCTCACAACCTAGTGCTTAAACACAGTGTTTTTAGCACTGTTTTCCCAATGCTCATTGCTTGTGTGTTTCCACGCAAGTCACACAAGTGTCATCTTGATCAGTGATAGAGCCCACCTAGCCTCTAGGATAGCAGAGGCTTCATGTCATGACGAGTGATTGTTTGGGTTAGTGATTGGAGTAGATCAATGGTTCCATGTTTAAGTTTTTGAGCTTACCCACAGTTTGTATAAAATACATGGTTGTTTTTAAATCATTCTCACAAGATGGTGCTTAAACACGGTGTTTCAACACCATTTTCCCAATTCTCATTGCTTGTGTGTTTCCACTCACAAGTGTCATCCTGATCAGTGATAGAGCCCACCCAACCTCCAAGATAGTAGAGGCTTCAAGTCACGATGAGTGTTTGTTTGGGTTAGTGATTGGAGTAGATCAATAGTTCTATGTTTAAATTTTTGAGCCTATGGTGTTTTTAAATAATTCTCACAAGTTGGTGCTGAAACACGACGTTTCAACACCCTGTTTACCAGTGCTCATTGCTTGTGTGTTTCTACACACAAGTGTCATTCTAATAAGTGATAGAGCCCACCCAACCTCGACCCTCTAGGATAGCAGAGGCTTCAGGTCACGATGAGTGATTGTTTGGGTTAGTGAATCAATGATTGGAGTAAATCAATAGTTCTGTATACTGTGTATGATGAAGTGATTTATTTTTAGATAAGTATTGTTGGTTTTGTAACTTGTTGAGAAGAATTGAGTTCTTAAAATTGATATATCTCTTGCATTTGTGTTGACTTGCCAAATGGATGACTGATTTTATATTATTTTTTTCATGCAGGTTTCACTTTTGGTTTCTAGATCGATTTGAAATTCTAATTGTGAAAATTTCAGTAAGATGTCAAACAACAATCGTGGAAAGAAAACATCAAAACAAAGGGGTGTATTTTCTTACTTTCAAAATCCCCAATCCAAGAACCCAAATTCTCTTCATGATTCAATCTCTTTTGAGAAACCCATCAGTGAAAGTCAAAGAGATGTCAACTCTTCTGAGAATGCATCTAATATCCATATAATAGATGATGAAATAGGTTCCTCTAGTGATCAAATTGAGATGATTTCACCATAAATTGATAATAAAATTTTTGAAGGTTTTTCCTTGGAAGGCAACACAAACCATTCACAATCACAAAAAAGGAAAAAAGGCCAATGGGACATAGGGAGACAATTCCAATCGGATTGGGTCTCAAAATTTCCATTTTTGAACCAATACCTCCAACAAATGAGAAAGAGGCTTCACGAGAGGTTAGATGCATTATATGTAGTTGGAAACTTGGAAAGACAGTAAAATTGCAGATGAAGTTAGATACAATAGAGAAGCATGCAAGAAAGTTGTATGATAAGGAAATTTTAAATGGTGAGGAGAAATCTATTATCAAATGGAAATCTTCTGAGGAATGTAGACATGTCAAATAAGAAGATGAATATAATAAATACCTAATCAATAAGAGAAAACTTGAGGAAAGTGGAGGAACCATCACATCTCTATTTGGAAAGACAATGGAAATATTTTTTTTATCCAAGACGATGCAATTAAGCACTGTATTTCAAATCTTATCTAAAGGTCGTCCTATGACAAATTTTCCAGATTACAAGAAATTTATATCTTTTATTGAAGTGTCAAATTTTCCATCTTCTCATTGGTCAGTCGCGAGTGGTTGGGAATGGGCAAAATATCTAGCTCAAGTAGAAAAAGATGATTTGAAAGAGAATATTGCAAATGCTAGGTTTTTTTCATTGTCTTTGGATGAAGTTACAACTATTGATAATACTTCATGTATCTGCATGAGCATTTATATGGTTAACGATCATGCTAGGCATTCATATTTAATTGGGATTGATAAAATGAGGGAGAATTATACAACTCAAAATATTTATGAACTTGTCATCAAGACTTTGAAGGAAATTGGTGGTATGGATCATTTAGTGATTGTGAAAAAGTTGGTATGTGTCGAAGCAAATGGAGAAATGGCTACTACAAAGGCAAGGGCAAAGGAATGACCTTTGTGTCAAACTACAACTATCAACTTCACCATTTATGATTAGTATTCATTGTATGGCTCATAGAATGAATATTTCATTTATAATAGTAAGAAAGTTTCCATTGGTTTCAAAAGTTGAAGATCTTGTACGTGAAACTCATGCATACTTTTGTTGTAGTCCCAAGCGATTTAAAGAGTTTCAACAATTTACTGAGGGTGTTACAAATGGAAAAAAGATACTAAAAGATGTTGATACAAGATGTATCTCATTGAATGGACCAGATCAAAGACTATTTAGTGAGTTCCAATCCTTAGTAGGGGTGATGTATGAACATCGCTTCAGTGTAGACAAATCTCAAGATCTTCCCTTTCGATTAACTGATATAGAGACATTACTAACATTGGCTGGAATTCTTCCTATGCTTTATGAAATGAATGTCCTTGTGAAAATGTCTCAGAGCCGCACAATGCATATTGCATAATACATACATAGGAGAAAATTAACATGTCTTCAATTGGATAATTTGTATATGATGCCAAAGTCTTTCACAAGTCCAACATTTAAAGGTTGGACTACTATCATCGATATAGAAAACATTGAAAATTATTTGAAGTTTGATGGAAAAGGAATACTATGTATGGAAATGCGAGTATATGGTTCCATTTAATTATGTTAGAAATATGGGATGAATCACTGAAGAGTGCCATGTGTCAAGAGACCAATTCAACAATGTTGCGATTTCAGTGAAGTGCAACTTGATAGAAATTGAAAAATCACTAGCATCAGAGATAAGGGAATGATTTCCTCGAGATGAATTATTGGAGGCCATTCCTGTGGTATACCCTCAATATCTAAACATAATAGAGAGGCTAAACGAGTTGATTTTTTAACAAAATTAAAATTTTTAGTGCACCAATTTGGAAAGAATCGCAATGTACAAGGAGAAGAGATTGAAGGTATATTAGATTCATCAAAGTTGTATCAACAAGCCAATCTCTTTGGTCAAACAATGTTAGCTCAATATTGTGGTTTGGAGAAACCTCTAGAACATGGTTCAATAACAAGATTATGGACAAAATTAGGTGAAAGCCAATACCTAGAAGAAAACATGTCAGAATATTTCAAATTAGCAGATTTATGTCAAACCATGATTTTGGGATCGGTGGAGGATGAGAGAATGTTTAGTGCACTATCATTCTTGAAGTCAAATTTGAGGAACAATCTTGATAAACATATGGATGCATGTTTAATATTATATGTAACGAAGTATGACATAAACAATTTTCCATTCAATAGAGCACTAGCTCTTTGGCAATCAGATTGTGATAGAAGGGGAGAATACAACAAAACAAATTCCTCTAATGAACTTGATAGGGAAGATAATATTTTGGAGGGTCATAATAATAGTTCATCTACGGAGTTTCCTGTTCATAATATAGAAAATGAGAATCGACATGTTGATGTGAATTGGGATATTAATATACCCCAAGATGCTATCTAAACCAATATACATGAGGGGACTCTTATTTTGGCTTAGATGTTCCATAGATTATTGGAGTTGTAGAAATAATGAATGGAATGGCACATGTGATGTGATTTTTTTTAGTTTATTGACTTAATTGTTCCTCTATTTTTGGAGTACATTGGAAAAAGGTAATTCTTTATGGGAGCAAGATTACCATCTGTAAATTTTAGATTGCATTTAAGGTAAAAATAGGTTCTATATTTTGTATTAAATAGTGTAACATTGAAGCTACATTTATGATCCAAGCTATTTTAAGTTTGATGGTTTGATAGTTAACTAAGACATTCTCTTTTTCCTATCCATGACAGGAAATGAAGCTGGCATTTGATGAAGTTGAGACCTATCTCTTTACATAGATAGTGTCCTAGTATTAAAGGCTAAATAACTAATTAACATGACTTTCACTAACTTATAATAAATAACGGGCTCATTCAAGACTCAAGTGCATGAAACTTCTTGGATTTGTAATGGTTTGTTTGTTGTTTTCATTTGGACCATTTTTTCAACTTTGGAAGTTTGGTTTTATTTTGATTAAAGATTCTGTTAGTCCCTTGAATGCTTCTAGTTCTCATTTGATGTTTGACTGAAGCTTGAGCCATTTGTAGTAGCTTGATTGGTTTATTTAGAAGATGTTATGTTTATTTATATTTTCTTTGAGAAGACATGTTGGTATGCATAAAAGGAATGAGCCACGTTGCTAAGAAAATATAAAAATGGTCTATGTACTGGCCTACTAAATTCCTATGCATTCATCGTATGACATCTATTTCCAATGAGACCAACATTCCTCTAATGAATTTATAATTTTAACGTCATGAATAAAAAAAGTTTACATGTAGCCTCTCAACAAATTTTTATGAATCATTGAAATGATTTGTAATCTAGTATGTTTATTTCAAAGGCAATCAAGCACAGTAAAAATAATTAATCACTAACATAAATTCAGCTGAACATTGCCACTTCTTATTAAGAGATTAAATTGCTAGATACAATGTTAATTCTCCAGTTCTCAATGGAAAAACAAGGACTAGCACCCAACATCTCCCCACAACTGCACCATTGCATGTCCCCATGCAAATTCAAAGTTCACTCACTTAGAATCGGAGTCTGAGTTGGGGCATGAACTTTTCCAATGCAAATTAGAAATATTGTAGGATGATGCAACATTCTCTTCTAAATTCTTGTAGCCCCTAGAATAAATCACTTCTGCCCAACATTCCCTTTCAGTCTTCTTATTCAATTTGTACTTATGCTGATACTTCTTTGTTGGCAGCCAAATAAGAGGGAAATGAAATTTAAGCCCCAACCATTGTGGACCACAAGTCTGAATGCACTCAATATATCTAGGATCTTGAGACAAAGCATAGGTAAAATTGTAATGACTGTAGGGATCCTTGGTCCTCAAGGCTAGAGAGGATGCTTCCCATCTATATCTACTACCTTCCAGTGCAAACAATTTCTGATCATAAATTGTCTTAACACAAGAATCTATGACAAACCTCTACAGGTCTGTCACTTTTCTAGTCCTCTAAGATGAAGTAAGTAGATGTCGATGTATATTAAAAACAATAACAGGAGTACGGGGTTCACCCCTAATCCATAATGTTTCTTCTCCTTCATTCTTCTGGATTGTGTGGAAGGAACTCCACCATTTTTCTTGATTGTTCACAAAAGAAGTGAAGGCTCTTAGCTGCACATATCCTACATAGGGAACATGATTAAATATTGTATCCAATAGGTAGGAATATTCATGAAAATAAAGATCACACAAGAAATGTTGATATGGGAAATCACTATGGGAAAAGGTTTCTAAAAACTCAAAGGCACTAATCATTTTATAAGGCCTTCCTTCCTTAATAGCTTTAAGCTTAAAAAGATTTAATTGTTCATGAAGGAAGACTGGGTATGAGGGAGAAGGGATTCTACAGCTCAAAAACTCTTCTGCTAACAAATACATTTGATTTTTATCCCGTTGCACAATCTGGCACTTAGCTTGCAACTTCTTCAACTCTCCCAATTCCTTCTGCATTTCTTCCCATTTAAATTTCTGAGACACAAAAAATTCAACGTATTTCTCCCTAAGGTCCTATATTGCCTTTCTGTGGGCTGGAACATGAATCATTCCTTCTCCAAACATGGAAACCTGTTTCTTCCATCTATCAATATCTGCCAACAAAAATATAGTATTATCTTCAGTGTCATGATGGTCAACTTCTTGTTCATCCTCATCATTGATTTCTAGAGGAATTTTATCTTGTGTCACTAGTTCTTGTGTAACAATGACTTTATCTAGCTGTGGAAATTCCTCTTCCTCAACCACTAGTTCTTGTGTGACACTTGCTTCTTGCATGTCCTCATCATATTGTTGATTTAAATTAGGTACCAATGGATCTTGTGTAGCAGTGGTACTCTCAAGTTGGGCTGGTTCAACAGTCTTAGCCATCACTGGTTCTTGTGTTACAATGACAACTTCCTGTATATCCTTTTTAGATTTCATATTTAAATCAGGTACCACTGGTTCTTGTGTTACAGTGGCATTTTCAAGTGTTTCAAAAATATTCTTTTCTTCTTCCTTAGCCACTGGTTCTTGTGTGGCAATGGCTTTGTTTCTCTGTGCTGCCTCAACCAGCTCTTCCTTTCTTATGATTAGTCCCAAAGATGAGGGATCAAGAAGGGTCACCTTATACCCAACCAATCTATAAATATCCCCACACCTAGGACACAAATATTCCTTAAATGTTTCATGTGTTTCATCCTTCTCTGATGGCACAATCCGTCCTCCTAAAAGATGGGCTACTTGCACTATTAAATCCAGATCATGAGGCAGAGGCATTTTGGATTCCTTTTCTTCTTTTATCATTTCCAATTCCCTCGTAAGCCTTTGAACTTCTCTTTTCAATTGATCATTCCAAAATAAAAGGGAATGAATCTAAATTTTACCTCTTTCAACAACAAGTTCTTGTGTTTCAACAACTCTTTGATTTGGGATACGATTCTCAATTGGCTCTTGTGTTATAGCAACAACTTCTTGTTGTTGTTCATCACCCAATGGTTCTTGTGTAACAATGGGTGAAAGAGGATGCAACACATGAATCTCAATTTCTGCCATTTTCAATTTAGTTGCTTCTGTTGTGACAACAACCCTGGTTCTTCTCCTTGTACTTGGGAAAGTTGATGGAAACACTGGAAATGACCTCTTCCTCCTTAATAGCTTTGGCACTGTTCATGGATATTTCTCTGAGACAATTTCAACTTCATAATCAGGGGAAACATGGGAAGAATCATCATGCAAAGCAAATGATTCTTCCTGCAACTTAATTACATTCTCGCTTTGAATCACTGCTTCAACCTCCTGAATCTGTTCTGGTGGAGTTTCTGTCCTTTCAGGTGACGATGACCTATCCAAAATGAATTCCTTCACTGTATCTCTAGAAGGCATATCTGTATTTGATATTTCCCTCATTTCTTCCATGGGTTCTTCCACACTTGGTTCTTTTTCTGTATCCCCTCCTTCGTGTTGTGTTGGTTGATTCTCCTCTATCAAATGCTCATTTTCCTCTGCTACAATGATAGGTGATTTTTTAGGGTTTTGGTGCAGATATTCCTCCATCTGCACTCCAATATCTTCCATATGTACATCTTCTGCAATCACAACTCCCGATCTACCCCTCATTTCTACATCACCACTGCTATGTCCTAGTTCTCTAGCAACATTATCTTGTCCCAACTCTTCATTAATTCCTTCTCTTTACTCTCTTTCCTTGTCTGAAATACTCCTGTCACTACTTCATACCTCCTCTTTTGATTCATTACCATCATTCTCATCAACTTCTACTTCTCCCCTGGAAAATAATTGAGCCCATGTATGGTTTTGTAGTTCCAAGGCTCTCAACACTATTAATTTTATCAGACAATGGTGTTTGAAAAAACCTTGGGGAAAACAAGATTGTCTTACATAATGTGTCATATTATGCAAATATTCTAATAGATAATAAAGCATATTTATCAAAGATCCATGACGAAGGCGTGATAGCATAACAAAATCATATGTGTAAACAATCTTGTACCTACCTTCACATTCAATATATTTCTTCAAGAAAACAACAACCTGGTCCCAAGGTTGAAGTAAAGACTCTATTGCTGTGCCATGTCCTCTAGGATGCACTTTCTCTCCTTCCTCCAAGAAATTGGTCTTTGCATTAGGAATGGATGTCCTTCGTCCAAACCATTTTCTGCTAGTGCTGGAAGCCCTATAACAAATGATATAACAACCTCTGTTACACTAATCTCCAAACCTCTCACATCTGAATGGGTTTCTGTTAAATTACAGGCGAATTCTAGGGCAATATCACTGTCAAACCCATCCAATCGCTCGAAATATGCTACGCACCTTGCGTCTTCAAATATTCTGTAGACTTCTGGGTGTCGACGTAGGGAGTCAATGGTTACTGGTTCATGATGGATTGCAAATCCTCCCATGCTGAACATTCTTCTATGTAATTAGTTGTTATAGTATTGCAAAGGAGTTTCAGGTTCAAAATTCCCAACATAGACCCATGAGCTTCAACATGCATGAGTGCGCAAGACCAATAGAAGGATATTTGTTGGTATTTTTGGAAAGGTGGTGGTGATTCAAATTTCGTGGGAAAAATCAACCCGACAACCATGTTTATTGAATGTTTATGGCGGTGGTTGGTTAATTTATTCAGGGATGATGGGATACCCCCCAACTTGAACTGACGATATTGGTCATCTGTTGGTGATGTGGAAGGGCATGGAACAATCATTATTTCATAGTATGATGTCAAACACATGTCACAGTGACCAGTCATACCTGTAGGTTGTAAACCATGAACAATGGACCCGTACATGTGGGCACTGACCAATGACCGATGGCCGTCGGAAAGAAAAATCTATTATCTGAGGTGGTGATTACATTCAACTTATCAGTACCTTCCGTTAATAGATACTTATTATTGTTGGCTACAGATGAAAATGGTTGAGTAAATCAAAACTCTGCCAGTTGGATATGATGGAATCGGTGGGGCCATGGCCCATAGTCTTCTTCGTGCATGTTTCAACACAATGTTTTAGCACCAACATATCTGCATTAATTCTTATTAATTCTACATAGTCTTCTTTGTGCATGTAGCATGTTTCAACCAGGTGTTTCAACGCAGTTTTTAAGCACTAACATATCTAAATATATGTACATCTCCATGGTTTACAGGTATGACTGTGTAATTACCCAAATTAGGATTAAGGAAACATCATCCTATTTTACAAGTTAACTATGAATTAAATTTTAATATAACACAATGTTGAATGAATAATGAATTGTACTTGCTCTAGAATTGATGTCTCACTTGATTATATTGACATAGTCTTCTTCGTGCATGTTTCAACACAGTGTTTCAACACGGTGTTTCAGCACCAGCATATCTGCATTCATTGAACATTCTTATTAATTCGGCATAGTGTTCTTCATGCATGCAACATGTTTCAACACAATGTTTTAGCATCATATTTTCTTGGAATACTCCCAATATTGAACATTGATTCAAATTTATTTAAATTAATAGAATTTTAAAATATTCACCAAGACTTTTAAAATGTTTTATAATTATGTGAAAATTCACCACAATTTCACAAGATTTTTTTAATTTCGTGAAAGATTCACCCAAATTTTACAAGATTATATAATTTGGTGAAAGATTTGCCAAAAATTATATATGCATATTATGTTATTGATAAAATAGCCTTCACACTCTCCCATGTGTCATGGGGATTCACCCATTTATTATACATATAAATTTA